>SRPU01000801.1:0-13781 GCA_018360185.1 Claviceps lovelessii | reverse complement strand
TATAGCGAATACTATTATAGTTATATATAGGTTTTCCTCCCTACTCTAGGGTTTTTCCTATATAGTTTTAGTAGTAGAGGTACTAGCTATTAGGCTTAGCCTAACTAGAGTATTAAATAATAATAATAATTAGGTTTTATTATTTTTTATAATAAATAGAAATTTATAAAATATTTTAAGACTAAATTCTTTATTACTAAATTTAGGGCTTTTTTTTATATAATTATTTAAAAAATTAATTTTTAGGTTATATATATTAATTTTCATTAAGTTAATTAATTAGTAAGTATATTAGTAGCTAATTTATACAGCTATAAGTTTAACTTTTTTATTTTTTTATATAAATAAATTTTATAAAAAATAAAGAATAGCTTATAAAGGCTAGCTAATAACTAGAGTTTACTAATAAAATTAGTAAGTATATAAGGAAAGAAAGTAAAAAACCCCTTTCCAGCTACTAACTATATAAACTATTAAAATTACTCTTACTAGCTATATATACCTATAAAGTTAAATATTAAATATAATGTTTATTAAATATTATTATAAATTCTTTATTAAATTAAATAGTGCTAAATGTAATGGATTTAAGCTAGTGGCTTCGATCCTTAGCGGAGCAAGAGAGGGGCATATAAGGAGACCTATTGCACCTATAGGGCAAGCCCTAAGGATATATACTATATATAAAGTATATATATAAAGAAGGGGGATAATAGCCTCTCTTTTTTTTTTATAAATAATAATAACTTTATTAACACTAAATTATAATAGCTATTTAGGCTAGTTTATAATAATTATTATTTATTAAAATATTACTTATAATATTTATTTATATATATATAATATAATAAACCCTTAGTATTATAAATAAGTAGCTTAATTAAATAATATATAAAACTTATACTACTTTTATAAAACTATTGCTTTAATAATAGCTTAGCTTAAAGAACTATACTATTAAGTAGCTATAATAAATTAAGTATTTTATATAAATACCTTACTATATTTTAACTAAGTATAACTTAAATATAAACTACTTTTAATAAAAAACCCTTATAATAAAAATAAAGCTTTATTTTAAACTTAGTAAAGCTTTATAATATATAAGCTAGAGGCTAACTTAGACTTTATTAATACTAATTATAATAAGTAGTTTTTTATTTACTAAAACTTATTACTTAAGGTTTAGGTATAAATTACCTTATTCTTTAAGCTTAGTAGTAACTATTAATATATATTTAGTTATTTTCTTAACTATTTTAATACTATATTTATAAACCTTTATTAAAAAGAATATATAATTATAAAGCTAAACTAATTAAAGTAATACCTAAATAAGTAGTTTATTAATTTTTTTATTTATTTTAAATAAAAGCTTTACTTAGCTAAGGGTAGTATATAAGTAAATATAATAAAGCTTACTTAGCTTTAAATAAAACTTAATAAGTAAATAAAAAACTATTATATAAGTTATAATATTCCTTATTTTAACTATTTAATAATAGTTATATAATACTATAGTATTGCCCTAAATATTAATTTATATTAAATTAAAGAGTATATTAAAGTATATTACTAGCCTTAGGCTAAATATAATTATAAAGGTAATATAGCTATAATAGGCATTAACTTTATAGGCTTTATAGATACTAAATAAGGCTATAAGTTCTTTAGTAAAGCTAAGTTTAGTATAAGATTTATAGCTACTAAGGGTATAATATATATAATATAGGTTTTAAAAAATATTATTAAATACTATAAAGCTATTTAGTAATATTTATATTATAGTAATAATAGCTACTATATTAAAGGCTATACTTAGCTTTTAGCTTACTACCTTTTAAAAAAACTTAAAATTAAAGGTTTAAATGCCTTTAATAAGAAAGCCTTTAGTAATAATAATAGTTTTAACTTAAAAAAAAATAGTTTTACTATATAAATCTTAGTAATAAAATATATATAAGTAGTAATAGCTTATATTATATTTATATTAATAATAGCTTAAATATTTATAAAGAAATAAAATATTATATAAAAAAAGTATTATTTTTTTTTTCTTTCTTTATAATAGTTTTAAATTTATTAATACTTAAGTAAATAATAATTATAATAGCTATACTATTATAAGTAAGAGTATAGTTTAAAGGCTAGGCCTTTAATAAATTCTTTTAATTTAATTATATACTTTAACTATTACTATAATAGTAATAAAGTATAGCTATACTAATATCTTTTAGTAGTTATAAATTACTTATTTTATTTAATTTAAAGCTAACTTAAATAGGTAAATATTTCTTATTATAGCTTATATAATTCTAGGTTTTTTATAAAACTATATTCTAAAAGTACTATAAATAGCTTAAAATAATATTATATTATATACTACTAAGTATTTATTAGTTATTTATATATAAGGTAGTTTATAAATTTATACTTTTAATACTTAAAATATAATATTATTAATAGTTACTATACTAGGCTTAGTATATACTAGCCTAGCTTAGTATATATTAAAGTTAAATAAGGTAAGTAGTATTATAGCTATAAGTTTATAAAAGATTAATATCATTCTTACTTTTATAGTAAGCTTAGTATACTTAAAAAAAAATAAAGATTTTTTTTTATTACTTAATAAACTTATTAACTTTAAAGATTTATTTTATTATAAAAATACTAATGCCTTACCTTTTTATTAAGGCTAGGCTAATTATTATATTTAATTATAATATAATTCTAATAGTAGTATACTAAACCTACTTTAAGTACCTTTTTATAATATACTATAGAATTAGCTATTAAAGATATAGAAATAAATTATAAACTTAATAAATAAAGGTTAAATTTAAGCCTTTTTTTCCTTAGTAGCTATATTAATACTTTTAGTTAAAAAGATAGGGGGTAGCTAGTATTTTTATATAAATTATAAAGCATTAAATAAAATTATAAATTAAAACTATTACTTATTATTACTTATTAAGGAGACTCTATACTTCTTAGCTAATGCTTAATAGTTTATAAAGTTAGATATTTATACTATTTTTTACTTTTTATATATAGTAAAAGAGAATAAAGCTTTAATAGTATTTTAAATATAGTTTAGCCTTTTTAAATAACTAATATACCCCTTTAGTTTAGTTAAAGTATTTATAATATTTTAATAGTATATTAATAAAGCCTTAGGGAATACTTTAAGGGCTTATACTATAGCCTACTTAAATAATATCCTTATTTATATTAATAAAATATAAAAAGACTATATAAAGTATACTAAAGATATTCTTTTATACCTTTAATAAGTTAGCTTATATTTTAATATTAGTAAGTATATATTTAAAGTAATTAAGATTAAGTATTTAGGGTTTATTATTTAAGCTAGCTATACTATATATTTAAACCTAGGTAAGATAGTAGTAATTTAGAAGTAAAAGGCACTAATATAAGTATAAAGTATATATAGCTTTTTAAGCTTTATAAATTTTTATTAAAAGTTTATAGCTAACTTTTTAAACCTTACTAAACCCTTATTTAATCTTACTAAAAAAAGTATTTTATTTATTTAATTCTCTATATATTAAGTAGCTTTTTAATATTTTAAAAATATATTTTTATTAGCCTTTATTTTTATATAATAAAACTTAGCCTTAAATATAATAATTAAAGTAAATATATTAAGGAAGGCGCTTAATAAATGCCTCTTTTAATATAATATAATAAGGGTACTATAACTAGTAGCCTATTACTTAACCTACTTTATACCCCCTTAATAGAATTATATAATTTATAATAAAAAGCTACTTAGTATTATTTTATATCTTAAGGTATAGTTAGCTAAACTTTATAGTATTTTTAAATTATTTATAATTTTTATTAATTATAAGAATTTAAAATACTTTACTAGCCTTTAAAAAATATTAAAATACTAGGCTTATTAAGTAAAAGCTCTCTTTTTTTTAATTTTTACCTTTATTACTACCTAGGCTTCTAAGTAGTATACTTTAATATATTATTTAAATATAAATAAAATAAATTAAAGGGACTAGCTCTAACCTAGCCTTTACTATATATAGTATTAGTTATATACTTATTATACCTACTTTTTACCTAGTTATTCTTTATATTAAATATTAATTAAACCTAAAATATAGCTACTACTATTAACTTATTAAAATAAGATTTCTTTATTAATATTTATTTTTAAAGCCTTTAAAACTAAAGTATATAAGCTAACTTAATATATTAATTAAAGATTATAGTAGTATAATTTAGGGCCTAAAGGTTTTTTACTAAAGTAGCTACCTATTAATAGATTAATAATTATATAATTAATATTTATAATACTTTATTATTTTAGGGCTATCTTTAAGCACTATAGTATAAGCCCTTTATTATAATACTAATTTAATAAACCTATAACTTACTTTTATTAAGCTACTTAAAAAGAAATATAACTTTTTAAATACTTTATTATAGCTTTTATTGAAAAGGTATATTAATAAATATTATATAATATATATAAAACTACTATTACTATAAAGCTTATAAAACCTAGTGCTTATATTAAAGCCTTCTTTAATTTATTTTAATATTAAATAAATATTAATTATAGATTTTAGTAAACTTTATAACTAATCTCTTAGGATTTAATATAAATACCCCTTAGTTCTTTATAGTTATTATAAATTATCTCTTTAAGTATATATAATTAAAAGCTATAATAAATATAAGTATTAAGGTATATACTTAATACTTTCTTAATTACTAATAGTATTTTTATAAGTTTTTTTTAAGTATTATTTTAAACTAAGGCTTAAACTAAGTAAGTAAATTTTAGTTAATACTTTACTTTTTTATTAATATTATATAGCTTTTTTTTATATTTTACTATCTTTAAATTAATAATAGTACTAAATATATAAATTAAGAGATATAAATAATACTTAAAATAATAGGTTTTTTTATTTAAATAAATTAGTTTATATATTTTATAGTATACTAGCTTACCTTTAATAATTAAACTTTTTTAATTATTAGCCTTAATATATATATAGCCCTTTATAGTTTTAATATTAATTTTATTTAGTATATACTAGCTTTTAGCTAAAGCTATATATTAGCTAAGAATTAAATAGTTTAATTCCTTAAGTATATTAAATAAAGTATAATACTTACTTAAGCTATTATTAACTTTACTTAATAATAATAATAGAAATTCTTTAATAAATTATACTATTTAATAAAATATTACTAGCTAGAAAATAAAGTATAGCTTAGCCTTTATAATATTTATACCCTTTATTTAAGTAAAAAGCTAAATTAAGTAATAGCTAAATATACTATACTTAATATTTTAATCCCTTTTACTATAAAATTAAATATTTTAAAGAGAATATATTTTGTTTTTTATATTAATTTAATAGAATATATAGTAAATAATCTTTTTTTTTAGGTATTATAAAACTCTTACTTAAGCTTTATATAGCTTTAAAATAATAAAGTAAATAAACTTTTTAAATATTAAATTAAGTTTATTTTAGCTATAAAGAATATTAAAGAATATAGTAAGTATTATAATATATTAATTAAGTAGGTAGGCTATATATAATTAATATAAAAACTACTTAAAAACCTAAAGAATACTAAAGCTTTAATATTATTTAAATTATACTAAAGTAATATATATTATAATAATAGCTTAATATAGGTATAATGTATTTTTTAATTAGCTTTATATAATATATTATTTAATATATACTTTAATAATAATAAGCTTTATTTAAGCTTTAATTTAGCCCTAATACCTTTATACTTTAATACTACTTATCTTTTTATAAAGTAAATAAAGAATTTAAATAAGCTTTTTTCTTTTTTTTTTTGTTTTATTTATATTATTTAGTAAATATAGCTATAAAAAGTAAGTTAAGATTAAGTAATAAGGGTAGCTTTTAATTTATAATAAATAAAATAGGGTTTATTAGCTTTAAGCTAATTATACCTTAGGTTTAAGTAAAACTAATTAAAAATAGTAATAATAGTATAATAATAAAAGTAAGTAATAATTAAAGTAAATTTAAAAAACTAAAGTAAGTTAGTAAAGTAAACCTACTTTTAAAGAAATTATAAAAAAAAAGTAATATAACTTTAAAAGAATTTTTAAAAAAGCTTAATATAAATTTAAAAAAGCTTTTAAAAAAAATAAATATAACTTTATAAAGATTAGTAAAAAAAGGTAGTATAAATATATATAAGTATTTATTAATAAGTAGAGGAGAAGTAAATATAATAGTTTAATATACTTAAATATTAGTAAATAAATCTTAATATATAAATATTAACTATTTAACTTAATACTATACCTTAAATAACTAAATATTAATATAGTTAATACTAATTTTTAAAGAATAAATTATAATAAAATTAATAATAGTATTAAGTAAGAAATATTTAAATATTATAATAATAATAAACTAAAAGTGCTTTAAATAAATTAAAATAAATAAAAATAAAAAACTAGTAGCTACTATTAATATAGTATACTTTTTAATAATATATAGAGTAGCTATAAATTAGGTATAAAAAGCTTTAAATAGCTTAGTTAATATAATCTTTTACTCTTTATTATTAATAGTATTATAAGTAAGAATATATAATGCCTTTATAGTATTATTATAGTAAATAGCTATTATTATTTTATAAGTAAGGTAGTATAAAGTAAAGCTTTAAGTAAATATAATAGTATTTTATATATATATTATTTTTCTTTTTTTATACTTTTTATAAAAGTATACTAAGCTTAAAATATATATAAATAAGCTATTATTAGCTATATATATAATATAAAATAAGCACTATATATTTAGATTAAAAACATTAATAAAGGTAAATAACTTATTCTTAAAATTACTTTTTACTTTATAGTAGCTTAAAATATAGTAGCTATTTAAAGGTAGGGGGGGGAGGGGGAGTATTAATAGTAGTAGCTATATTTTTATTATACTTAGCTAGGTATACTTAAAGTAGTAAATAAAAGTAAAAGGGCTTATTAAAAGGATTTAATAAAAAGTAATAAAGAATTAATACTAAAAAAAAAACAAATTTAGTTTTATAAAAAGTTATAAAAAAAGAAGTAAAGGTAGGCTAAAGGGGAAATAGTAATAATAGGCTTCTAAATAAAAACCTAAGTATTAACTAAAGGTAAAATAAAAAATAATATAAAACTTATATTTATAAAAACTTAAGGGCTGAATAAAATATTTATAGTTAATACCTAGTATATAATTAGCTAGCTAATTTAAGATTTTAGGATTTTTATTTTTAGGTTTATTTATTATTAATAGGCACTATATTATAACTAGTTAAAATACTATAGTTTTATTTATTTAATTATATTACTAATACTTTTATATTATTATTATTACTTAAATAGCTACTAGCTAGCTAATAGCTAGGGGGCAGT
Source organism: Claviceps lovelessii (assembly GCA_018360185.1). Lineage (NCBI taxonomy): Eukaryota > Fungi > Ascomycota > Sordariomycetes > Hypocreales > Clavicipitaceae > Claviceps > Claviceps lovelessii. The sequence goes on along the minus strand of SRPU01000801.1, from coordinate 6,328 downwards.
ATAAGTAAAGGGGCTATATAATAGATTTAAGCTAGTAGCTTAGATTCTTAGTAAAGTAAAAGAGAGGTATATAAGGAGATCTATTATATTTATAGGGTAAGCCCTAAGGATATACACTATATATAAAGCGTATATATAGAGGAGGGGAATAGTAGCCTCCCTTTCCCCTTTATAGATAATAATAACTTTATTAACACTAGATCGCAGTAGCTATCTAGGCTAGTCCATAATACTAAAAGTAATATAAAAGCTTTAATTTTATATAAGATTTAGCTAACTATAGCTTACTATAATGCTCTGCTTTATAAAGTAGTAGACTTATATATATATACTTACTAAGCCTACTACCTTAGTAAGCTATACTTTATAGCACTTACCTTAGTTATTTTTAATAGGTTATAAGCCTAAAAGGGAACTTTTAGTATTTAAAATATTTACTGAATTTTTCTATAATAAAATAAAATATTACTATATTTATAAAGAGTGTAAAAGTTATTAATTCTTTTATAAAAAAGAATAAATTTACTAAAAAGAAGTTTTCCCTTCTATAAAATAGGAAACAATATAGTATAGAAAAATTCCTATTTTTATAAAAATTTAGAATTAGCAAAAAATAGGGATATTTTACCCTATAAGAATTTTTTCTTATAAATAAAATAAAAATCTATAGAGGACTTTACTTTTATGAAAAGGAAGATATAGAAGATTTCCTACTTCTATAAAAAGAGAGAGATATAGTATTTTTACTATAATTTAGAAGACTACCTTCTATAAAAGAGTAAATAGAAGATTTCCTACTTTTATAAAATAAAAAACAGAAAATTCCTTAAAAGAAAGAGGAATATAAAAGTCTTTCCTTCTATAAAATAGAAAGATATAGAAGCTTTCCCTTCTATTAAAAATAAAAGGAAATTATAAAAAAATTCCCTTTTTATAAAAAAAAGACCTTATAAGCTTTATAACTTTCTAAGGCAGTGTATATAAGATATTCTTTAAAATAAATAATAAGGATTTAGGTTAAACTAGCCAAAGGGTCCCCACCCTAGAGCAGTTATAGGCAAAGCATATAAATTAATAAATTTTATAGCAAAATAATAATATTTCTAATATTTTAGAAAAATTAGTAATATTAGCAGCTACTATTACCTCTACCCTAGCTATAGCTTTAGAACCTATAGCTAACCTAGTATAAAAAAGAACTTAAGAAAGCTTAAAAAATTAAAATTCTAATAAAAACTTAGATATTCTTAATTCCCTTAATAATTCTATTATTAAGAAATTTAATAAAAAAGTTTATAGCTTTCTAAAGGGAGCTAGGCTAAAGGGGCTAGAAAATTTTAATTAATAAAAGCAGGCACTAAATACCTAATTTAAAGCACTAGAAATGCCTAATTTCTTAGAAAATTCTAGTATTTTTAGTAACTTTAGTAACCCTAACTAAGCTATAATTCTTATGCTTTTAAGAGATAGCTATACTAAAGGCCCCTAAAATACTATAAATTTATAGAAAAACCCCTTAAAGATATGTAATATTTTAATACACTAGTATTCTTAAAGTGCTAAAATATAATAAAGTACCCTATAATATTAATTTTAAAGCCTAAATTTTTAAGTCTTAAAGGGTTTTTTAAAGTTCTTTAATACTTTATTTAATAACCTACTAGCTAGGCTAAATTTAGTAAGTATTTTTATAAAGCCTATAGATTAAATAAATTAGTATTTATAGGCATTAAAATCTACCTTTCCTTATTAGGCTAAAAGATAGAGATTTTTTATAAGGACTTTTAGGGCTTTAAGAAACCTTATAGACACACTAAATTTATAATTTTTAATAGCTAACTTACTTAAAGAATAAGAAAATAAGAGCTTTTTAGTAGCTAAAGCGTTAAATTATAAAGTTACTGCTTAGAAATCTATATATAAAGGTATTAAAGAAAATAAGTTCTTTAAAAACCTTTATAATCAATATAATAAGAAAGAAGAGAATTCCTTTAAAGAAAATAAGGGGAATTCTAAGCCTAATTCTAATAAAAAAAAGGGTAAAAAAGGGTAAAAATCCTTTAAAAAGCCTAAGAATAATAAAGATAAAGGTTAGAAAGAAATCTTTATACTAGGAAATTTTAACCTTTTATTAGAAGCTCTAGAGCTCTATAAAAGACCTAGTAGCCCTAGTGCTTTTAGTAATTTTAGTAAAAATTCTAATATTTCTTATTCTAATAATCCTAGTATAAAAGAAAATAAGCTTTTAAAAGAAAAAAAAACCTCTTTTAATGCCTTTAACTTTAGGTATAAAAAAGATATAAAAAATTCTTTTCTTTATAATACAGGCTTAATAGTGCACTTAGTTAATTCTAAAGAGCACTTTATAAGCTATACTGCTTATAAAATAAGGGAAGCTAGCTCTATAACTACTAGTAGGGGACCTATTTATTCTAAGGGATATAATAAGGCTAAATTCTTAGTATTATACTAGTAAAATCCTAATAAATATAGGCCTGTAATCCTATAAAATATACTATATTTACTAAAATTAAAAGTTGTTAAAAGTATATAAGCCTTTGTAATTCTAATTCTAGGGATCCGGATCCCACCTCTCTTTTTTCGAACAGGTTATGAGCCCGGTGGCGCAGTGGTTTAGCTGCACTGCGCGCACATATAAATGTGCGTGAAAGCCGCTATAGTGGGGATTTATTCCCTGTAAGGCCATGGGTTTAAACCCGGCCGACAACCAGAAAAAACGATTTTTGGAGAGTATTAGTGTAAGGTCACTCTATAGTGGGCTCCTAGCGTATTATAAGTCTAGGGGGAGTGTTAAAAGTATATAAGCCTTTGTAATTCTAATTCTAGGGATCCGGATCCCACCTCTCTTTTTTCGAACAAAAGTAAATATAGTTAGTGAATTAAAGCACTATTTAGTAGGAGGCTATATATTTAAAAATATATTATTCTTAGTAAATAAGTCTTATATTAGTCTTTTAAATATTAAAAAGCATAGATTTTTCTTCTAGCTTAAAGATTCTAATCCACTCCTTTTAAAATTACCTTTTAGCTGCTCTAAGGGGCATTATATAGGTTATTTTAACCACTAGGCTAGCCCCCCTATAGAGGTTATTAAAAAACCCTCTATAAAGTCTATTTTAGCCTTAAAAAGGCTAGAAAGGTTAAAGAAGTAGGGAATTTACACCCCTTTAATTCTATAGTCCCTTTTTTATAAAATTAGAAAGTAAGCTAAAGCTAGGCACCTTTTACAGAGGGGGTCCCCTTAATTTCTAAGGAAAACCCCCCTAATTCTATGCTATTAAAGGCACCTAAATCTAACTTTATAGAGGAGTTATAGGGCTTAATAAATAAAAAACCTTCTATTATTCCCCCTAAACCCTTTATAACCCTACCTTTAATAGCTAGCTAAAAGGCCTATAGTTCTTAAGAAGCCTAGCACTAGAAAGCTAAGGAAGAAGGCCCTATAGTAGTAAATAAGCTTAAGCGAAAATCTATTATTTTAGATTACCCTATACCTAAGAACCCTTATAATATAGATTTTCTAAATTTTAGTAGCTACTCTAAATTTAAATATTTTTTATTTAAAGAGTAAAAAGGTTAATTTTGCTTACTAAATTTAGCTTATAGTAAAAGAGATAAATAATCCTAATTTTATCTTTATTTATTAAAATAAGGCTAATAGCTTTTATTATAATATTCTTTAAAATATTATAGGGACTAACTCTTTAGAGGGGGATTTAAGTGCCTCTTAAACCCTTATAGAGAATAATTCCCTAAAGGGGGAAAATAACTAAAAAGGGGACTTTCTTTTTGTCTTTATTAAAAATAACCCTAAAGGATCTATTTTAGGTTAAATAGTTAGAAGAGTCCCTAAGCTTACCCCTAGCCTTAGGAATTCTTTTATTTTTAATAATAAATAATTTTTAATTAAAGGTTAAAACTTTAAGAAAAATAGATTTTTATATAGTAAGCCTTTATAAATAATTTACTATAAAGGCTTTTTTTAAAAAAAAAATTAAGATTTTAGAGCCTAAGTCCTTAAAGAAATTCCTTAAGGCAGATATCTTAAAAAAAAAATATATTCCTTAAGGGCCCTAGGATATTTATAATTTTACTTTACCTTTAAAGTAAGGCTCTTACTATTTTCTTATTTTATTATTTCTAAGACTTTCTAGAAGCTTTAGTAGCTTATAGAAATCTTTTTTATATAAGACCTTTTTTTTTAGTAATTATTATATTTTACTAAAGCCACTAGAAGCTACGCCTAGTTAAAGGCATAAAACAATCACAAAAACACCTAGAAAATCGAAAATAATCACAAAAATAAAGAAAGAATAAGGTCTCTGCTTTTAATAGTAATTCACAAAATGCTATATATTACTATAGTAAAAAGTCACTTACCCTAGAGCCCTGATTTTAGGCTCTATAATTTTATAATTTATTTTTATTTTAGAATGTTCCTAGATTTTATAGAACTTTTTCTTTTATATTTGCCCTTAGCGCCCTATAATAATTAGCTCTAACACTTCTTTAGAGGGGGTATTAAAAATAATAGGGTTATTTATAGGGGATTCCTTACTATTAGTGCTATAATTATAATGCTTATAGAAACACCTTATAGGGGGCTTTATAAGTTAGTATAAGCTAGTAAGCGTGCGTATATATATATAGCATAACTATAGGAATCTAATTAAAGGTTATATATATAGAGCTTATAGCTATAAGATTCTTATAAATCTTTACTTTTTACCCTTTTATACTTATTTTAATAGCTATATAGTTAGGCTAATAGCTATTAGATATAAAGATTTAAATTAAATTTATAAAATAATTAATAAAGCTATAAAAAAATTAAATAAGCTAACTAAGCTACTAAAAATAGCTTAATTAATAAAAATAGTTACTTTATAATATTAAGTTTTACTATTTTTTATAATATAGAGAAATTTATAAAACATTTTAAAACTAAATTCTTTATTACTAAATTTAAACCTTTCTTTTTATATAATTATTTAAAAAATTAATTTTTAGTTATATATATTAATTCTTACTAAGTTAACTAATTAGTAAGTATATTACTAGCTAGTTTATATAGCTATATAAGTTTAACTTTTTTATTTTTTTATATAAATAAATTTTATAGAGAATAAAAAGTAGCTTATAAAGGCTAGCTAGTAACTAGGATTTACTAATAAAATATTAGTAGATAAGGAAAGAAAGTAAAAAACCCCTTAAAAGCTACTAACTATATAAACTATGAAAATTACTCTTACTAGCTATATATACCTATAAAGTTAAATATTAAATATAATTTTTATTAAATATTATTATAAATTCTTTAGTAATTTAAATAGTGCTAAAAGTAATATAAAGCTTCTATTTTATATAAGATTTAGCTAACTATAACTTACTATAGTGCTCTGCTCTGTAGAGCAGTGGACCTATTTGTGCACGCTTACTGAGCCCACTACCTTAGTAAGCTATGCTCTACAGCACTTACCTTAGTTATTTCAAATAATTATATATTAACTTAAATAGCTACTATAATTTAGTATTAATAACGTTATTATTATTTATAAAAAGAAAGAAAAAATATTTATTTCTCTTTACTATATATCTACTTTATATATATTATATATTTATAGGGTTTGCTTTATAGGTATAATATATCTCCTTATATGCTCCTCTCTTACTCTATTAAGGATTTAAGCCGCTAGCTTAAATCCATTACATCTATATTTATTTTCTCTACTATTGCTACTTTATAACTTTAGGTACCCTTTACTTATTAATTATAGTAATTATAGCTATACCTAGCTTTAAACCTAAAGAGCTAAGGGGTATTGTTAACTTATTTATATAATAAACAAGTTGCTAACCTACACTGCTTTAGTAAGCTATAATAAGCAGAGAAACTAGATCCACTTTATTTTTACTTAACTAAGCTACTACTTAGCTAAAAGCTGCCCTACCTTTCTAGCTATTAGAGTTTAGTCTTATTTAATATACTAATACTAAGAAACACTATACTTTATATAGAAATTTAACCTATAACCTCTTTATAATTCTTATTAATATAAGAAAAGTAATAAGGTTTTCTATAACGCTTAACTACTGCACTATAGGGTAAAAATATACTTTATAAGTAATATTATAGCGTTTTTTTTTTATCTTATTACCTTTATATAGTTAGAACTACTAAAAGCTAAATTATAAATAAATATAAATAAATAATACTCCCCGTGGCGCAGTGGTCAAGCGTCATGGAAAACCTCGTCACTTTTCTTACGTAAGCAAGAATTGTGGGGGGTTGCAGGTTCGATTCCTG
>SRPU01000800.1:0-13785 GCA_018360185.1 Claviceps lovelessii | reverse complement strand
CCCCCCCCCCCCCCCCCCCCTCTTTTCTTGTCCCTTTCGTCACCGTGCACATTTCTTCAGGCATTCACTTGGACATAGCTCTTGTCTGAAATCCAAGGGAGATCCCTACGTCAAGTCAGGGTTCATCTCATGTCATGGCGCAGGGACATCAACACGATTCGTACAGCGCAATGATCCATTCCACAGCACGTGTTGTAGAGTAGACCCAAAGAAGGAAATATATAGTTTTGAAAGTCAACACGGGCTGAATGTGATTTTCTCCAGTACATATAGTGTAGATATCTCCCGGAAAGGCCCACAAAATTTCTTTCTTTCTTCATCCCTTGATGATCGACTTTTTTTCTTTGTCCAGATGGCCGTATTGGTTTTAGTCTATTTCCAGTCCAGCCTGTTTCATCAGCCCATGAAATACACCTTGCTTCCTGTAGAGAACCCTCGGTGTGTCAAATTCAACCACTTCGCCCTGGTCAAGGACAACCACACGGTCACTGTCGAGAATCGTGTTGAGACGGTGTGCGACTGTGATAATGGTGCGGCTCGCAAACAGGGGAGACCGCAGTGTTTCTTGGAGCATCGCATCCGTTTCAACGTCTACCGCGGCCGTCGCCTCATCCAACACCAGAATATTGGAAGGAGTCAACATGGCGCGGGCAAGGGAGACTAGTTGTCGTTGACCTTGAGAAAGGTTGGATCCTATACAAGGGGAGGGTTTGTTAGGAACGGACTCGCATCGGAGCAGGAACAGATGCCATGGTAGAAATATGTTTGTTTTTTTCTTCTTTGCTTTGATGATTTTTTTGATGAGATGCACTTACCCCCTTCGTTGATTTTGGCCTCCAGACCGCCATCCATGCTGGCAACATGCTCTTTGAGACGGGCGTGATCTGTTTACATTGTTGTCAGTTCAAGGAGAGCACATGACTTTTGCTCGCAAGGAACACCTTACCGAGAACGCTCCACAATTCTGTGTCGTCGTGGACATGTCCGGGATCGAGATTGTCACGGACTGTGCCCTCGAACAAGGCGGCATCCTGGGGAATAATGGCCAACCGTCGTCTCAAGTCCAACAGTCCGATTTCGGAAGTATTCACCTGGTCAATGTCGATATGACCGGCTGCCGGCTCAATCAGACGGAACAGGGCGAGAGTGAGTGACGATTTGCCTGCTCCTGTTCGACCAACGACACCAATCTTCTCATGAGTCTTGATGTCCAGGTTGATGTTCTTGAGGACAAGGTCCAATCCTTCACGATAACGTGTGCTGTAGTTTCTGAAATCGACCTCGCCCTTCGCAGGCCAAGCAACAGGAGGACGTCGGTCTGCAACGATTTCGGGAGCCTCACTGGGAAGACTGGCATACTCGAGAACACGCTCAATAGAGACGATGTTGGTCTCCACCTCAACGGTTTGTCGAACGATCCAGTTGAGAGACGTGGTAATCTGAAGAGCATAGGACATGGCGAGACCAACGGTGCCTTCTCGGAGTCCGCTTCTGTTGGATACAGATATGATGGCGAGACCAGCAGCCGCAAGAATGACTACGCCACCGATGAATTCGAGACGAACGGCCAACCACCGATTGGCGCTTACCGATGGAAAGTATGCTCGCAGGTTGGCATCGACGCGCCACTCGTTTTCCAGTACAAATCGTTCCTGCTGTCGGAACGCTCGAATGGTGCTGACACCACCCAAGGACTCCTGGAAATGGGCATAGATCGGACTGCGGCTGACACTATCCAGTCTTTTCAATTCCCGAGATGTACGGAGATAATATCTCTGAATCCAGTAGTACGTCAGAGCAAGAGGCACGATCAACGCCATGAAAGCTGGAGTTGAGAACGAAATGACGCCCAGCGTGAAGCAAGATCGGGCAACGTTGACAAACAACATGTTGAAAACGCGAGCCAGGACCTCGTCGACACGGTAGATGTCGCTAGAAAACCTGTTCAAAATGCGTCCCGCGGGCGTGGTATCAAAAAACGACATTGGTGATCTGAAGATGGCATTCGCCATGCGCTCATGCAGTTTTCGCGATGCCTCGATGGAGCAGAAAATCCACAAGATCAAGGTCTGCACCACCGTGAGCAACGATGAACCAATACCAAAGGCAAAGTAGATGCCAATGTATTTGCCAACGTTGTCGTTGGCACCAGCGTCTTCGTTGTGTTCAGACCACGACTTGAGCCAGAAAGAACCGCCAATACCGGCGGATTGCGCAGCCAAAAGAGCGACCATGTAGATGGCGACAGCCACTAAATTGTTCTCTTTGGCATATTCTCCATAAACAGACCATTTGACTTTGCCTTGCTCAACAAACTCCTTGGCTTGTTTGGTTCTCGAGTTGCCAGCACCTTCTTCATCCGCAAGTTTGCCACGAGGTCCCTTGAAACTAGCTGTACTGGCGCGCCGTAGAGTAGCCATGCTGCCGGACCGCGGCTTTTTCCCCACTGCTTGCGCATTCTTGATGGGTTGCATTTCAGGCACGTACTCGGATGCTTCGTCCGTTTCCTCCTTGTTCTGGCTAGTGCTAGTTTCACCACCGCCTATGACGGTCGAGATGTCGCTAGAAGCCAAGCTAGAGCTGCCCGATGCATCATTCGAGTCTTGGCCAGCCGTCTTCAACAGATCGGCAACAGGGCCCTTGTTGGCGATGAGCTGATTGTAGGTGCCCTTTTCGACTATCGATCCGTCCCTGAGCATGGTGATGAAGCTCGCCTGGCGGAGAACAGGAATAGAGTTGGTCGCGAGGATCCTTGTCTTTGTGGACAGCAGACCACGTGGTCCAAGGACATTGTCAATAATGTGACGACCAACATGACTATCCACAGCAGACAAGACATCGTCGAGGAGATAGATGTCGGCACGGGCATACACCGAACGAGCAAGACAGACACGAGCCTTTTGCCCACCACTTAGAGATATGCCTCGCTCTCCCACAACTGTTTCGTCTCCATCGGGAAGCTGGGCAAAGTCATCCAGGAGCGCACAAGCCTCGACAGTCTTGGCGTAAAAGTCGGCATCATATCGGTATCCGAAAATGATGTTTTCCTTGACAGTGGCGTTCAATATCCATGGCTGCTGCGAAGCATACGCAACAGTGCCCCTCACTTCAACAGAACCCTTGACCTTCCAAAGGTCTCCAAGGATGGTCTGAAGAAACGATGACTTGCCGGCGCCAACACGACCAACAATACAGGATAGCTCACCTTTATAAGCAGTGAAGTTGACGTCCTTCAAGACTTCCTTGATCTCAGAACGATTCCACGAAAAGGTTCCATCACGAATCATGACGGTCTCCTCGCCCATCTCTTTAGGTGCTGGCTTCACTGTGATTGCCTCGGGTTGCAATTCTTCAGCAGTGAGGAAATTGGTCAAACGGCCAATGGCGACCGAAGCCTCAACGATGGAAGTGATGACCATGGGCAATACTGCGAGAGGGAACGTCAACAAGTTGAAGAGAGCCAGTGCAGGAAAGATGATATCCGTGGTGAGGGGCCTGTCCTGTGTGAGCACGAAAACGGTAAAAGTAGAGCACGACACGAAGAATGGCGCAGTATTCCACGTGAAATTGGCAAACGCCTGCGTGGCACCAATTCGTCGCAAGTTTTTGAGCTCTTTCTCATTTCGCACATAATTGAGCTTGTTCATGAATGCTGCACCCCAAGCATAGAGCTTGATGCTTTTCATGTTGGTGACGATTTCGTTGATGAGTCTGCTTCGGGCATCTTTGTTCTTCATCTGGTCCTTTTGCAGATTCTTCATGATTTTCGCGACCCAGCCCTGAGCTGGCATCATGATAATCATGACGACAATGCCGGCCATCATCGACCACCCGAGCAGATTGTACAGGGAAACCATGCAAATGATAATCTGAAAAGGCGCAGACCAGACTTGATGAAGGAACTGAGTCAGGTCTTGAAGACGCTGCGTATCGACAGCCATGTAGTTGACAATGTCGCCGGTCGTCTTCGTAGCCCGACCCTCGTTTGATAGTCGCAACGACTTGCGGTAAATTGCGGAACCGAGGCCACCCTTGATTCGCATACCTGTCTCATAGGACTTTTGAAAGTATTGGTGCTGGAATAATCGTGTTAATGCCACGGAAGATTTCACATTTAAGTCAAGGGTTTCTTGTTCTTGTTCTTTTTCTTCTTCTTCTTCTTCTTCTTCTTCTTCTTTTCCTTTCCTTTTCTTTTCTCTTATATTCATTGAGGCTTACGTACCACCATGGTAGTTTGGAACACGGAGCAGGCAAACATAGCCAGAGCAATAGCAGCACCCTGAATGACAGGCTGAGGATCATCAGGGGTGATCGAGTACGACTTGACCCAGTTCAGTAGCAATCGCAGCAGCTGTGGTTGTATATATTGCGCAATATCATTACCAATCTTGAAGAAAGCTGCAACGACAAATGGACCGCCATATGCCCGGAACATGGAAAGCCACAAGGAGGGTGACTTGGGGCGATGCTTGAGCTCATGAGACCAAGCTGACTCAAACGATGCACATGTGTTCTTGGTCCGATCGGATTTGGCCAGGCCCCATAAGTCACTCTCTGTCAGGAAAACCTTGTAGCCATACTGCATCATGGGCGTCATCCAGGAAAAGGTCAGGCGCGAGAAAACAGTGGCATATTCGACGGGGCATTGTTCGTCCTCAGATATGGCCTCGTACCCACTGGGAACGTGCTGTCGCGGCCACAGCCACTCGACTCCAAACTCAACGACGGATGCGCCGTATCCGACGCAGAATGTGATGAAATATGGCAGATTGATGTCGTATATTTGTTGAGAAATCAAGGATCGCAGCTTCACGGTTAGTGAAATAATGGACAGCAGCCAGTAGAAGAGCACAACACCATTAGCATAACGAAGGCGCGAGTGCTCTACCCATTGGATTGAGAATACGATGAGCATGGAAAGAATTGTCAAAAATGTCGTCAACACGCGAAAGTCGCCGAACCAGATGCCTGGCATGCCAAGGATTTGAAGGACGAGTTGAACAGCAAAGTCGGCGATCAGGAAGCAGAGAATAGACTAGAAGGAAGGTTCACGACATTAGCCAACTGATATCCGCCGGAAAACGCAGGTCATCACGTCATGATAGACTCGGGCTACACATCGACGAACAAGGAAAAAAATCCGAGCCATCTCACCTGCTTAATCCAGAAATGAGCATTCTTCGTAGCTCCATGATCGGCGAGCTTCTTTCTGCCGAGTAGCTGCCAGATGGCGAGAGGTCCCAGGATAAGGGCATATACAGAGACGGTGGCTAACCAGACATCAATGAAGCAGGGAGTGAAGTCATATCGGTATTCGCTAATTGGCCCCCAGCCCTCTTCGTTGCCACAAAGAGGCTGTCGTTTGAATCCAGAGATGGCAAAGTAGTTGCTGCCAAGCTGCTCCAGCGGCCGGAAGCCAGTGAAGGAGCCAGTGCGCTGGAGAGAGGGCAGCTCGCCATGGGTATTCATTGTCGTAAAGGATCGCGAGACGTCTTTTGAATTGAAGTTGCGCTGCCGATGTCACCACATGCTCAAGCCATGTGGAAACCAAATCGAGCTGTTCGGCGAGGATGATGCTGAGAGGATGGAGAATTGCTGCGGTCGACGCGAATGGGACTCGAAGGGCGGACTATATGGGTCCGAAATAATGGGAAATGACGTCGAGGGCGAGGTGGGACAAGACCTGGCTGTTAAAAAGCTACGAAAATGAGAGTAGTGTTTTCCTTGTCCAAGAAATGCTCTGGGAAGAAGATGAGATGGCCAGGCAGATGAAACAGCCAAGAAAATTGCGTCTAGGGAAGGAATAGCAAATAGAGCATAGAAAGGGGCAGGGAAAAAAAAGAAACGTTTAAAACAAAGAAAAAAGTGCACGATGCTAATCCACGAACGAACGACGCGGAAGGTCTTGGTCGAGGTTTGGTTTGTCAGCGCGGACGCTAAAGTTTGGTCTGCAGCTGGCCCCAACTGGTCGGAGAAGCAGCCTCTACTACCGAGCTTTCCGTTCCCACATTCAAATGTATGACGACCAGACCAGGACACCGGTGACCAGACCCCAGCAACCTCGTGCCGTTTTTAAAATGTTAGTACAAGACCGGACATGACGAGCATTGCCGCGCTTTGGGCAGTGACTGACAACGACTGATATGGTGTGGGGGGGTGAGGAGAACATCGTGACAGGCTGGCATCTTTTTCCCACGATTGTACAGTCATCCTCGTCAATCGTCATCATCATCACCCTTGTCGGCCGGCAGATTTAATAGACGCATCAACGCATCCAAGCATGCAATAACAATTTTGACAAACTTTGCTATCATTGTTTTTCCATGCACAGACAAAAGTCTACTCGTCGTGGTATGGCAAAAAGTTGTCCAGAAACGACAAGACATAACCGTCTCTCTAGTTCATCTCAACTAGGAAACTTCTCCTAACACACCTTCCAAGTTCCAACACACAAAAGATCGAGTCCGACGCTTTGGGACGCCAAGTCTTTCACTCCGATCCCCCTCCAAGTTGATCACTTTTCTAGCGTTTGCAGGAATTCGACTACCCGCTGGCCCAACCACTCTCTCGCATTCTCCTCCAACACCTGATGACTGGCTTCAGGAATCAGGCCTGACAATGGACTTACCATGGGATTCGCCTTTTGGAATCGCTGGTTCTCCGTGATTTGGTTGACAAAATGTGGCACATGCTCTTCGTTGGCAGAATGGAGAGCAAGCACAGGTTTGTTGAAGCGTCTCCAATACTTGCGCACCGTATCATCGTCCAGATCAGATGAGAAGTAATCGTCATCACCGCTACAAGATGGATGTTTGGCTGAGTCAGTATAGTAGCATATAGGCGGCTGGTATTTACCAAAGAAGAAGAAGAGGAAGAAGAAAACACCTTGACAAAGGAAATTGAACCCTACGTACTTTTTAGCCACGAGAGACCTGAACCTGTACGCCGTGATAGGAGCACCGAGATCTTGCGGTACCTTGTCTCTCGGAAGACAGTCGTGGGCTCTACCTTGAGCAATCCATTCGTCGGCTAGGTCGAGAGTGTCTTGATGACTGGGGAAGATTTCATCCATGGCTTCTCTGTCAGAGACTGGACCTTGCATGATGAAGCCATCCACAGGAGGATTGCAATGTTTGACATGATCAGCATACTCCATGCAGTCCTGGCTCCCTTCACGTCAGTAGTGCTCGCGCGGGGGACACAAGGCCATGCTCTTGAGAAAAGGGAGCGGAGCTTGAACATGCCTGGCATCCGGTAGAGTGTCCAAATAGGACAATCTTCTCTTTGCCCAATCCTCTCAGGTACTTGACGAGGGCGGCAATATCTTCAACGTCCTTCTTCAAGCTAGACGTTCCAAACCCGATGAAGGAGCTTCTGAGACGGATTTCGAAGACAGAGTAGGCGAGCTCCTTTCCAGCGGTCTCGAGGTATCTGGCAACGGTCCTGATGTATGGCACCGTGTGCGGGCCATCGCCCAAGCCGCCGATGAATATGATGGCGTTCTTGTGGATGGTGGACGCGGCGTGGGTGCCGAGCTCATATGCACACGCGCCACGGGTAGGCGACTTGTACGGGTGCACCGTCACAGGAAAGGGGCCGTTTGACGCCATGAAGCATCAGAGACAATGTGGGCAATGTCTGATGATTGGGGAATTGGAATCGTCGTTTCGTCGTATCGGCTGGCCGACCATGACGCACGTCGCACGTCGCACAGTGCGTGTGCAGCGCGGCGGAGCGCCGTAAAGCCCCACTGTATGGACGTACAGTCTATCTGTTATCAAACACGGTGAAATTTACTGTGCTGCCGTGTTCCAAAATCAAAATGCCAATCCACTTCCCCATGATCTTCCAATTTGAGAAGTATCATTGATGGTATCTGCAGATGACCAGGTTACATGGTACCGTTACCGTACAGCGGCACTTGTTGAGCCCATTTTCTTGTCACTTTGTCACTGTACCTGTTTGACCGAGCATCCTTGGCGGCATTTTTTTCTTTTCTTTTCTTTTCCTTCGCGCTCTTTCTCTTTTCTTTTGTTTTCTTTTCTCCACCATCTCAGCTCCTGTACGCATAGCAGCGTCTGGCTGGCCGGCCATGTCGAAAGAGAACCAGATCCGATAGTACTCTCTGCATGTTCTGCCCTCTCTCCATGAGTCTATTGTCAACTCAGCCTGGCAAACCCTTTTGTGGCAAATGGCAATGGCAACGGAAGCCGGACAGGCCAGCGCGGAGCGCAACGACCTGTTTCAGAAGGTAGGTAGATATCCTCCGTGCTACTCTTTTTTTTTTTTTTTTTTTTTTTTTTTTGCCTTCAATGGGCAAAAAGTAATTGCATATCGCTCATCCTTACTAGCTGAAGCCATGTTGCGTCAAATTGAGCCAACTGGCTATTCGGGAGGCCAAAAGCCCAAACGCGCCGCGTGAGCTTCAGGATCTGACAAGCCAAATCTTGCACATTCTAGAACAACAGGTTCGGAGGAACCCGCTGGCGCTAGATGAAAAGCTGGCAGAATATGCCTTCTTTCCGCTGTATCATGTATTCCGTCAAGTGGAACAGTATCCGGCGCGGATCGCCGAAAACTGCATCAAATGCCTTCAGATGCTCATCCAGCACGGCTGGAAGTCCAAGATTGCTGCGCAGATGGTGCAGCAAATCTTTAGCCTGCTTGTATTCATCATCGACGGCGTCCCTGGGTCGGACAAGAACAACCGTAACGTCCCCGAAGAGCTGCAACTCGAAGCATTCCGTGCATTATTGTCTCTTGTCCAGACGGCAGGTCCATCTGCCAAGGCCATGGCGGGACTTACACAAGGGGAGGAGTCGACGCTGGTCTTGGGTCATGGAATCACAGTCCTTCTCGATGGCGCTTCTGCAGGCCCCAGTCCCGAAATACAGGCCGCAGCACTAGATGTGCTCCAAGTCCTGTACGCGTCTCTCCGCGACCAGGCAGCGTTGGCCAACTTTCTCCCTGGTACCATCTCCTCCATGGCAAGGCTCTTGTCGGCCCCCAACCGCCATAAAGCTACGGTACTGGCAAAAGGCTTGACAGTTGTGCAGACGGTCCTGATCAAGGTGCTTGGAGATGTGAGGACGAGGTCGATTCTGCCCAAGTCTGACGGCGAGCAAGTTGTGGATAGCGACGAGTCTGGACAGGAGGGGAAGGCCTTGACACCCGCATGGCTAACAGCTACATCAGCCCAGGTCAAACTTGCCCTGTCAAACATGATGAAATTACGAACCCATGATTCAGAAAAGGTTCGGGATGCACTCGAGAGACTGTGCATCTCTGTCTTGGACGAATGCCACAACTCTTTGTCGAATTGCACGAGCCTCTTGGTGGAAACTGCCGTTGTCTTGGACAATGGCGGTGACGGAATGGACGGATTGGACGGAATTGACGCAATGGACGCAATGGACGCAATAGCAACAAACGTCGCAACACAAATCAACCTGCGCTATCTGGTCAGCATATATCCCGACCTCTGCGACACGGTCAAGACTGCTGTGTACAGCTGGATGTCGAATCTGCCTCGTATCATGCAGTCTGGCGATGAAGACGTGAAGAAGACTGCTGTGCACAATCTCTCCAAGGGTCTGGAATTGATGGCTAGTCTTCCTGTCGAGTCTTCAACACTAGAGGAGTCGCTGGGCGATGCTCTACGCGACAGCATCATCTCGCTCATGCAGTCTTCGAAACAGCCACAGTCAACATCATACCTGCAGCTACTGGATGGCTCTCAACAGGAAAAATCCCTGTCGGCGTCAGGGCAAGCTTTTGCACCTGTGCTCATGACTGGCGAAAGCCAACGATTGTTGAGACAAGAGGTCATTGGCCTGGTGAATCGAAGTGGCCCTTTGTCGTTGAAGGCGTCGCTTGCCACTAGCATGATGGACCATGTACGCGACTCGACGTCGGCCGATCGAATCGCGTCTTTCTGGCTATGTCATGAACTGGTCAAATCGGTGCATGCGTGCAACACCGATTCAGATATCTTTTTGGACTTGTCTGCTCTTCCGGATTCGTCCGATGACGTCGAGTACATTTCTGAAGATCTCTACTCCTACTCGGTGCAGGTTCTCGAGGCCCATGTAGACTCAGATGCCGCAGACTGGCAGCTAGAAGCCATGGCCCTGGAGGTGGTGGCGTATTCTGCCCAGCGTCGAGGCGTCATGTTCAGGCAGCACCTCATCGACATCCTCTTCCCGGTGGTCACATTCTTGGGATCCGACAACCAGCTTCTCCAACAACACGCCATCGCCTCGTTGAACAGCATGGCCCTGTCGTGCGAGTATGCGAGCGTATCAGACCTGATTGTCGACAACGTGGACTACATGGTCAACTCTGTCTCTCTGCGACTCAACTCGCTTGATGTTTCGCCTGCATCCATGCAAGTTCTCATGATGATGATACGGCTCTCCGGTCCTGGCTTGATACCATACCTCAACGACGTGGTCGAGTCCGTATTTGCCGCGCTAGAAAACTACCATGGCTATACGCTGTTAGTCGAGAACCTCTTTTCCGTGCTCAAGGAAATTGTCGATCAAGCATCGCGCAACAACAAGCGGCTCCTGACGAGCCAAGAACAAACCGAACACAACCACAAGAAGAAGCCCGAACCCATTCTGGGCCTGGACTACCTCATGGAGGAGCTAGACCGCAGAGAAGCGAGGCGACAGCGAGATGAAGCCGAAGAAGCCGCATTGGAAGCCGCCATAGGCCGGGGCCATCCTAAGGAGCCTTGGAAAGCCGATAAGCTGCTGGCAGAAGAAGGAGGAGGAGAAGAAGGAGAAAAGGAAGGAAAAGAGGACGAAGGGCAGAGGCCGCCATCACCGCTGCCCCCGGAACCAGAAAAGCCACCCAACTCGCCAACATACCTGCTCATCCGTCGCATCACGTTACTCACCCAACACTATCTCACATCGCCGACGCCCAGACTCCGCAGATCGCTGCTCGAGCTCCTCTCCAACGCATCGGCCATTCTCGCCGGCGACGAAGACAGCTTCCTCCCCGTGGTGAATGCCATCTGGCCCGTCGTCATTGAGCGTCTGCGCGACCCCGAACCCTTCATCAGCATAGAGGCCTGCCACGCCCTCTCTAGCCTCTGCGAAGCCGCAGGCGACTTTTTAAGTTCCCGCTTCCGGACAGAATGGCCCGACTGGCTCCGAGACTGGTGCTTCAGGATCAAGAAGCAGGCCGAGCACGGACCGGGGCGCTACACGCCGCTCCATCCTTCCAGGACGAGCACGAGGGGCGGCTCGTTCGGCTCCGCGCCATCTACCTCGAACACGTCCATCATGATTCCCGTCCGCTCTGCCGACGGGTCCGGACTGACCGGAAAAATCATGACGCCAGACTCGGATTTCACCTCTTCCGCGCCCCGCACAACAGGATCCCTCGGACAGCATGCCTCGCCAGTCAAACTGTGGAGCGCAGTTGTGAAGCTGCTCACGGCCGTGGTGTCACATGTCCGCGTCGACGACGTCATGTTTGACGACATGGTCGAGCTGCTGATTGATGTGCTCGAGAAGGATGACCAGGTCCGCGATGCGCTCGAGGTGATTAACGCGGATGCAGTCTGGCTGGCGAGGTACGAGAGGGGACGAGTGGACGTGCTTCCCACGCCGGTGATGGAAGGGGAAAAATTTGTAGACATGTAGTTTTTTTTTTCTTTTTTTTTTTTTTTTTTTTTTTTTTTTTTTTTTGGTATTCAGCCTGTTCACCAGTTTGGGGTATGGAATATGTTTATATGTGTGTGTGGATGTAATGTATATTCGTTTCTGAGTATGAATTAGGGGTAGAGGTATATCTAATATGTATATCAATGCATAAACGTCATGTACGTATGTATATACCATTTTCGGCCTCGAAGACCACTTTTCTACGGCGGGAAATATGTCTTTATACGTGTATGATAAATGTATGTATTGTAGCGTCCGACCTTGATACTATCTTGCTGTGGGATATATATCTGTAGATGTCAAGTCAAATGCATATATTACAATATCGATCCTTCATACCAACGTACTACCGGATATAGGTCTACATACATACGTGTACAAAGTATAAATGTATATAGTTCATCATCCGTCCTTGACACCAACCTACCGCAGGATATATATATATATAGACAAAGTATCAATGCATACAATTATAGTATCCGTCCTTGATACCAACTTACCGCAGGATATATATCTACATAGACAAAGTACCAATGCATACATTATAGTATCCGTCCTTGATACCAACTTACCGCAGGATATATATCTACATAGACAAAGTATCAATGCATACATTATAGTATCCGTCCTTGATACCAACTTGCCGTAGGAGACATCTATGTATTTAAAGTATACAGGTATGCTGTTTGGCCTGCTTCCTGAAAGACCAACCAAGCGAGGGATCTATGTATTTGTCTGTACATGACCTACACATGTACGTATCACAACGTCCGTCCTTCGATATTAATCTACTGCAGAAAGTATATCTCTACGTCTTGTAGGAAATTCAAGCCACGTATGAATAAATATATCAAGTACAAGTATATCGGTTCTCCCACCCGTCTTACCTACCCTCTTTTCTGTGGGAAATGTATCTTTGCACAAATAAAAGTATGCACATCCGCATGGCACTATCCATGCTTTTATACCCAAGTGCTCGAAAACATGTCTACACGTACATAAACGTATCCAGGTTATGCACATAGATGGCCCAGGTGGTATGCCAATCTTTCCAGCAAATACATCTGTGCATGTATCTAACGTCTATGAATGTATATGCAATGTCCATCCCGTATATAAACCCCCCATGCCCCTCCGCACCATGCAATGCGTGCAATCCCTCCTTCTAGCAATGCAGTCACGTACATGCCATTCCCGGCATGATGTACCCCGATCTTGTCTATATACTGCAAATGAATGAGGAAAAGATAGAAAAAGATAGAAAAAGCGAAGAACAGCGGAAAAAGCGGAAAAAGAAGAAAAATAAGGAAAAGAAAAAGTAAAAGAAAAAGGACAAAAAGGGAAATGTAAAGTAAAGGACTACATTTTTGCATTCCCCGTCAGAAACCCCTCCACCACGGCCGTCATCAACCTATTCGCAATAGCCGTCGCCGGCGGAACCCTCAAATCTCCTTCCCTGTATCCCTCGGGCGGCGACGCCGTTCGACCTCCCTCCGTCTGCGTCCGGGCCTGCGCCAGCGCAGCCGCCACCTCCTCGACGGGGAACCAGGCCGCGCTCTCCAATTCCTTGTCGTTGAGGGTGATGGTCTCGCCCTCCCCCGGCAGGGCCTCGGCAATCGCGCCAATCATCAGGCTGGACGGGTACGGCCACGGCTGCGTGGAATGAATCTGGACGCGCCCGACCCGCACGCCCGCCTCCTCCCAGACCTCGCGCCGGACGGCCTCCTCGACCGACTCGCCCGGCTCGAGAAAGCCGGCGAGGTTGCTGTGCCAGTGCGGCGGCCACCGGGACTGCCTGCCCAGGAGCATGCGCTTGCCGTCCGAGGACACGACGGCCGCAATCATGGTGGGGTCCGTCCGCGGGAAACAAATGTTGGAGACGCCGTGGCGCGTGGGACAGTCTTCTTGTTCGCGGCCCCCGTCCGTCGGGGGACACACACGCTTGTAGCCTGCCTCGATGGAGAGGTTGGCGTGCCCGCAGCCTGCGCAGAAGCGGTGGCGGGTGTTCCAGTCCATGATGGAACGGGCTTGGGCAAACATGGAGGCTATGTGTATTGTGTTAGCTGTCTCTTGTTGTCTCTTGTATATAAAGGTGCATATATATATA
>SRPU01000799.1:0-13789 GCA_018360185.1 Claviceps lovelessii | reverse complement strand
TATAATAGGCTTTTAAATAATAATTTAGTTAATATTTAATATAGTAGCTAATAGAATATATACTTATTATACTAGGATTAGTATAGTAAATACTTTACTATAGGGTTTATTTACTTTATAAACTACTAAATAGCCTTTATCTTTAATTAATATATAGATTGCCTATACTTTTATAATACTTTTCCTTATAATTATAAAGCTAGATTTAAGAAGTTTATTAAAGGGTTTAAGTAAGTTTTATAAATACTAAATTACCTATATAAGTTTAAAGCTATTATTATTCTTAAACTAGCCTAGAATAGCACTTATAAGTATAGCTATATTTATTTTACTTTCTTTACTTATACTTTAAAGGGTTTTACTAGAGTCTATTTTAGTAAAATTCTAAATAAATAAACTAAAATAAAAATATTAGTAAAAGCTATTATAAAATCCCCTTTATTTAGGTAGCCTATAGCTTATTTTAAGCTTTCCTTATAGTAGTAGGTATTTATAGATAGTATTCTTAAGAATCTACCTATATATAGAGTTAAGATATAAAGAACTCTCTACCTATTTACTAATATAGCTAAAAATAAGTTAGGATATATAATACTATTTAATTTAAACTAAGGGTATTAATATATTAAATTTAATATTAGCTACCTTAATTAAAAACTAAAAGAAAAATTCCTTTTTTCTTAAATTCTTAGCTAAATAGCTAGAGAAAGCTAGTTACTCTTTTTTATATTAATAGCCTAGAACTTTTATTTAAATAATATTAAATAAGTTATAATATATAATTAAAAGTAGGTATAGTTCTAAAGCATATAACTATAGAATTCTTAGGCCTTACTAATAATTATAATATATTCTAAACCCTAAATTATTAATAGTATTATTTTAATATAAATAATTTAATAAAAAAAGGAATTTAATAATACTATAGCTTTATAAAGAATAAATTACCCTTCTCTTTTATTACTAATTCTATAAAAAGTATTTAATTAAAAGGTTCTTTTTTTTAAAAGTCCTTTATTATTACTTATTATTTTATTAAAAGTGCTTATACTACTTAGGCAGTCCTTTTAATCTCTTAATAAGGTTAGGAGATAGTATAAATATAGTATATTAACCTTAAGTACTCTTATAAATCTTTTATAACTATTTATACCTTTATTTAGTAGTTTATATAAAAAGAAAGAGGCTTTAAAGTAATATTAGTAAGAAGAATTTATAGCTAAGGTATAAATATAGCTAAATAGTAATATTATTAAGTATATTATAAAAGAAGTATAAGCTAAAGAGGCATTATAGTAAAAGTTAAATAAAGCTAACTATAGTAAATAGCTATAAGCTAATTATTTTATAGAATTAAAGGGAGAAAAGTAAGATTTAGCTTATAATATATTATTAAGGAATGCTAAAGAAATTAATCTTTAGAAAGTAGCCTATACTACTATAATAGGTTTACTACTTAAGCTATATTATAAAAAGGTCCCTTAATATAATATTTTAGCTTTTTCCTTTAGTTTTAGGTTATATTTATTAATTATTTCCTTAGAATTAGTAGCCTATAAAGCTTAGAAGGAAATTATAATAAGAGTATATATAGAAATAAGAGGCAATAGGGAAGAAGCAGAATTTTATACTAAAAGGGCTTAGTAATGCTATAATATAATAAAAAGTTAATTAGTTATACTAAAGAAGTAATAAGGAAGGAAAGATAACCTAATAATTCTAATAATACCTAGGTTATTAAAAAGGACTAAAAGAATAAAATTAAACTAAGAATATATTAGAATTATTTAATTAAAAGAGTTTTTATTTATTTAAGTTTTATTAATATTATTTTTATTAGCTTATAGTTATTTCTTTATAACTATAAGCCTAGGGAGGTGTTATATTAAGGCTAAAGAGATATAGGCTATAAATAGGTAAAAGGAGGTTATTATTATAACTAAGGGCATTAAATCTTAGTATAATATAATTAAACTATTTAATTAAATAGTATAAAAAGGTTCTAAGCCCTTAAATAGTTAAAAAATATTATTTATTTTTTATTTTTTAATTTTAGTATATAGATATAAAAGTATCTATTACTATAATATTTTAATAACCTAGCTATAGTTACTACTATATTAAAAATATTCTATATTTTATTATAAATCCCTTACTATTTTTAACTTTCTAATATTCTAAACTATTTAATTAAAAAGAATTCTAACTATCTATAACTTTTCTTATATAGGTTTCCCTCTTTTAAGTGCCTGCTTGCCACCATTACAATCCGGAATATAACAGGGAGCTTTGTTGCGTTTATGGGCATACCGCTCCTTTTAGTGTTGTGTTTCTTTTCCCCCCGTCACAATAACTAAGGTTATAACCTTAAAAAGGGTTAGGGAACCTTATAAAGTAAAGATAGCTATTAATATTAATATACTAAAGAGAGCTTAAGTAGAAGAAATTATAAATAAACCTTTAGTTAAGAGTTATTTATAAATTGCTTTAATAAGTTAAACCTAAAAGGAAAGTTTTAATATTATTAAGTATAGAAAAGAGTCCCTATAAGACTGCTTTATTACCTTACTATATAAAGAGATCTTTAGTAAGAAGGTAAGTATAAGCTTATAAAACCTTTTTAAGCTCTTTCTACTATTAGCTAGGTTAGCTACTAGTAAATACTCTACTTATACTAAGGGAATTAAGAAGGTCTTCTACTATAATAAAATAATAAAGTTAGCTAAAGCAATTTACCCTTAAGACTATTAGCACTAAAAAGTATAGGGATTATTTAATTAAAGAATAATAAGCTAGGTTATTTAAACTATAACTAAGCTTATTAAAAAGAATAAGAGAAAAGATACTAAGGAACTTAGTATATAACTAGTTAGAGATACTACTATTAAAGTTAGTAGACTTTTTATACTAACTTACTTTACCTAGGCTATAATTTATTTAATTATATTAAAACTAATTTAGCTTAAATTAATTAGGCGCTAAATAATAAGGAAGAGACCTATAGAGTAGTTTACTTATATATAATAGTAGGCTATTTATAAGACCTTCCCTATCTATAGGTTTAACTTAAAGAGCTAAAAGAACTGCTTATACTAGCCTTAATTAATTATAGGTTATAAAGGAACTTAATTATAAAAGAATTTATATATAAAGCTAGTTTAAAAATATATTTAATAAATATTAATACTAATAGCACTTCCTACTTAAATAATACTATTAAACTTAAAGAAGAAGTTTATATAAAACTCTTCCTTAGTAATATTTAAATACTAGTATGCTTTTATATAGCACTTAATATAGTTTTTATTCCCTTAATTCTAGGTATACTATTTATTTAATAAGTATAGGTATTATTTAATTCTAGCTAAGGCTATAGGGAGTTAAGAATAAAATATTACTTTAGAAATATTATAGTTATATCTTATACTACTAAATTAGTTATATAAAATATAGTTAATAAGGGGCTGCCCTTAGAGGTTATAGTTAACTTATTTATAATAAGTAAGGAAAAGTTAGGTAAAGAGTTAAAGCTATTTAATTAAATAGTATAAAAAGAAATAAACTTTAAACTAAAAAAAAATAAGATTTTAATACTAATTATTAAAAAAGAAGGGAATAAGACTATAGTGCTTATTTTTAAATAAGCCCTTATTAGTTAAACTAATTAATTAAATAATACTACTAAGGAAATCTAGCTATTTTACTATATATAATTATTTAATTTAATAGTAAATACTATATATAAGTATATTAGTTAAAAGGTATATCCCCTTAATAATATTCCTTTTAATAAGTCTATTCCTAATAGAGACCTAAAATAAAAAATAAAGAAGTAAAATAAAGTTAAGGCATACCTTAATATTAATAGAAAGTATAAGGAATTTATTATAAAATAATTCTCTAAATATTTAAGGGGATTTTAGTTAACTTAAGAAAGACTTAATTAAATAGTTTATAAAATTCAAGAATATTTTACCCTTTAAGAACTTAATATTTTTAAGGAGATCTTTAGTAATAGGGAGGCTACTCTAGGCTAGGACTTATTTAATATTAAAAAGATTAACCCCTTTATTATGCCCCCTTAAATTATTAAGATTATTAAGCACTTAGCTTAGTAGGTAAAATTAATTCTAATTCTTTATACCCTTTAAGGAAAATTAATTAAATTATTAAAAAAAAAGCTAAATTATAGTTTACTAAAAGAATTATATAGCTTCTATTAAAATCTATATTTTTTAGTTATAAAAAAGATAGGGGAATTAAATTAATTTTATTTACTATAAAGTATAATAGTATTACTATTTAGAATATAGGCATTCTATAAGGTACTAAATTATTTAGTAAGGAATTCTTAATATATAAAATGCTTTTGCTTATTAACTTCCTTTTTAAGTATAATTAGGTAGAGTTAGCTAATATAAGCTAGGATTTTATTATAATTATAACTTCTATAGGACTTTTAGGGCTTTACTACCTACCTTAAGGGGCTATAAACTTAGTTATATAATTTATTAAAATTATAAGGTATATTCTTTTTAACTTAATACTCTATATCTATATGCCCTTTCTTAATAATATTACTATAAAGGAACCTATTACTATATATAATAATGCTAAAATCTTACCTAGAGTCTAAAAATATATTATAAAATATCTAATTAATTTAAATAAAATTTTTTAAACCTTAAACTTACTAATTATACTGCCTTTATAGTTAAAAGCAAATTCTATTAACTTATTACTATTATTATAAAGTATATTTATAGAATATATAGCTATAGGCCTACTAAAGAAAAGTTTCTTAAGCTTAAGAAATAGGTTACTTATAATAATCTAAGGGATATATATTTCTTTCTTAGCCTTACTACCTTTTACTATTTCTAAATACTCTATTTTACTATAATTATACTGCCTTTAGTAATATTACTATATAAAAAAATAGAATAAATATAGGGTTTAGAATATAAGGAAGCTATAAAGAAGATAATTAATATAGTAACTAATACACTAACCTTATAATTAATTAATTTAATTAAGGGCTATTATACTTATAGTTAATACTAGTAATATAGGCTAGGGTACTACTCTCTCTTAAGAGTATAAAGGTAAGCAATACCCTATATAGTTTAAAAGTAGTATATAAAATAATACTAAGGTTAAATATAATATAACTAAATAGAAATATTATACTTTACTTTATACTCTTTATAGACTTTATATTTATTTATTTAAGGTTCCCTTTATTTTAAAGACTAATTTAATAATACTAAAGCATTAGCTTTAAGGCGCTATTAATAATATCCCTAATACTATTATTACCTATTAGCTTAGCTATATTCTTCTTTTTAACTTTATAGTTTAATATATTTCTAAAAAGTAAAATTAAGCTATAAATAGGCTATTATAAAAAGGTTTAGGCCTTTTTAATAATTTAAATAAGGTTATAGAAGAGAATATTAAGAAATTTATTAATCTTTAGCTTAATATTAATTAACTTAAAGAGATAGAAACTATACTTTATAACTCTAAGTTAAGGTAAATTATTCTTTACCTTTAAGTACTAAAGAAACTATTTAATTAATTAGTAAAGCATTTTTATTACCTAAGGAAAAAGGCCCTAGGGGTCTTTTTTAAAGGTAGAAAGCTCTTTAAAAGGCTTACTAATATTATAAAAGGCTTTATACTTATTATAAATAACCTAAATAAGTAGTAATTAATTATTAAGGCTATTTATCTTTTAATAGCTTATAAAGGTATAGAAGTAGTTTATTAGGTAGCCTATTAAAGGTATTATTAAAGGAAGATATAGAATATAGTATAAGAAATGCTTTATTATTATAAGGTTTATTAAAAATATACGCCCTAGCGCCTATATAAGATTGTAATACCTATTGCTTTAGGTAACTCTATAAGTAAGATTTATATTAATACTTAATGCCTACTATTTAATTATAGGTATAAGTATTTCCTAAAAGCTAGGTATAATCTTATAGGCTAGGTTAAAGCTATACTAGTATATACTACTATTATTAAAGCTATTTAAAAGTTCTTTAATAATTTAATTAGTAGGTTTAGCTTAATTCTATTTATTATTTATAATAAAGGGCTAAAAATAAAAAAGAAACTAAATAAAGCCTTAGCTTAACTAAGAATAAAGGGTATATAAATATTTAAATATAACTTTAAAGTAAATAGCTTTATAGAAGCTAGGCATTAGTCCCTAGTATTTATACTTATAAAAATAGGTAGCTTTAATAGAAAGTAGCTAAGGTATTTTAAATAAGCTCTTCTTACTAATTATATTATAATTAAATCCTCTTATAGCTAATTAGCCTTTTATTTTATTTATAAATATAAGCCCCTACTACCCCTTAAAGTAGAATTTCTAATATAGTGGCTTATTAATTAAAATAAGGTAACTATAGTATAAGATCTTTTTAAGGCTAGAATTTATATTCTTAAGTAAAAAGAAGAAGATATTACTATAGTATAAAATAAAGGTTTTTAGTTTTAAAAGGGACTTATAGTAAAAATAAATAAAAACTAAGCTACTTTAATCTAAAAACCTTTTAATTAATTAGTTATAGGGGATTTTATTTTTATTTATAATATATACTAGTCTATAAATATATCTTTTACTTAAAAGTTAATAATAAAATAAAATAGGCCTTTTAGAATTTATAGTTAAGTATTAGTTATAAAAACCTATAGACTCTAAACCCTAAATAGCATTATACTTAATAAGATAATTAGTAGTAATTATATTAAGAAATTTATACCTAATAATAAGGGCTAGTAGGCTTTCTCTATAAATAGTTAGCTACACTAGCTATTATAATAATAAGCTAAACCTAAACCTATTTTATATAATATAAATAATAATTTTTAAAAACTCCTACTAATAAATGCTACTTATAAGATATTTAATTAAATAGTTACCTAATAAAATAATACTTCTCTTTTAAGGGGTATTTTAGAAAATAAGGAATTTTTAAATAGGGAGGTATCTATACTACTATAATAGTATCCTTATTATTAAATTAAAGTCTAGATCCTAGGCCTTAGTAAAGAGTAATAGTGTAAATACTAAGTATACTACCTTTTAATTAATTCCTAACCTATTATATTTATTAAACTCTATTATTTCTTTATATACTCTATTATTATTATTATAATTATTAACTCTTATTTTTTTCTTTTGCCTTTAGTTAGTAATAAGGCCTAATTTACCTTATTCCCTAGGGAGGGGAGAGCTTAATATTCTTTACTTATGTAATGGATTCAAGCTGGCGGCTCGGATCCTTAGCGGAGCAGGAGAGGGGCACGTAAGGAGACCTATTGCACCCATAGGGCAAACCCTAAGGACATACACTGTATATATAGCGCATATATAGAGAAGGGGGATAGTAGTCTCCCCTTCCCCTTTATAGATAATAATAACTTTATTAACACTAGATTACAATAGCTATCTAGGCTAGTCCATAATAATTATTATCTATTATAACGTTATTTATAATATTTATTTATATATATATAATACAATAGACCCTTAGTATTATAAATAAGTAGCCCAATTAGGCAATGTATAAAACTTACACTACCTCTATAAAACTATTGCTTTAATAGCAGCTTAGCTTAAAGAACTATGCTACTAAGCAGCCTTAATAAATTAGGCATCCTATATAGGTGCCTTAACACATTCTAAATAGGTATAACCTAAATATAAACTACTTCTAATAGGGAACCCTTATAATAGAAATAAAGCCTTATTTTAAGCTTAGTGAAGCCTTATAATATATAAGCTAGAGGCTAACTTAGACTTTATTAGTACTAATTATAATAAGTGGTTCCTTATTTACTAAAACTTATTACCTAAGGTTTAGGTATAGGTTGCTTTATTCTTTAAGCTTAGTGGCAACTACTAGTATATACCTAGTTATTTTCTTAACTATCTTAATACTATATTTATAGACCCTTATTAAAAGAAATGTATAGTTATAAAGCTAAACTAATTAAAGCAATGCCTAAATAAGCAGTTTACTAATTTCTTTATTTACTTTAAATAAAAGCTTTGCTTAGCTAGAGGTAGTATTTAAGTAGATATAGTAAAACTCGCCTAGCTCTAAATAGAACTTAATAAGCAAATAAGAGACTACTATATAGATTATAATATTCCCTATTCTAACTATTTTATAGTAGTTACATAATACTATAGCATTGCCTTAAACATTAATTTATATTAAATTAAAGAGCGTATTAAGGCACGCCGCTAGCCCTAGGGTAGACATAACTATAAGGGCAATGTAGCTATAATAGGTATTAACTCTATAGGCTTTATAGGCACTAGATAGGGCTATAAGTTCTTTAGTAAGGCTAAGTTTAGTATAAGACCTATAGCTATTAAGGGTATAGTATATATAATATAGGTCTTAGAAGATATTATTAAATACTATAAGGCTGCCTAGTAATGTTTACATTATAGCAGCAATAGCTACTATATTAAAGGCTATGCTTAACTCCTAGCCCACTGCCCTTTAGAAGAACCTAGGATTAGGGTCCTAGATGCCTTTAATAAGGAGGCCCTTAGCAATAAGGATAGTTCTAACTTAGAAAAAGACAGTCCTACTATATAAGTCTTAGTAGCAGAATATATATAGGTAGCAATAGCTTATACTATATCTATATTAGCAATAGCTTAAATATTTATAAGGAGATAAAATATTATATAAAGAAGGCACTATTTCTCCTTCCCCTTCTTTATAATAGTTCTTAGTTTATTAATACTTAAGTAAATAGTGGTTATAATAGCTATGCTACTATAAGTAAGAGTATAGTCTAAAGGCTAGGCCTTTAACAAATCCCCTTAACTTAACTATATACCTTAACTACTACTATAATAGTAATAAGGCATAGCTATACTAACACCTCTTAGCAGCTATAAATTACTTATTTTATATAATTTAGGGCTAACTTAGATAGGTAGACATCCCCTATTATAGCCTATATTATTCTAGGTCTCTTACAAGACTATATCCTTAAAGCGCTATAAATAGCCTAGAATAATATTATACTATATGCTACTAAACGCCTACTTATTATTTATATATAGGGCGGTCTACAAATTTACACCTCTAATGCTTAAGATGTAATATTACTAATAATTGCTATAATAGGCTTAGTATATGCTAGTCTAGCCCAATATATATTAAAGTTAGATAAGGCAAGTAGTATTATAGCTATAAGTCTGCATAAGATTAATATTATCCTTGCTTTTATAGTAGGCCTAGCACCCTTAGAGAAAGATAAAGACCTTTCCTTATTGCCTAGTAAGCTAGCTAACTTTAAGGACCTATTTTGCTATAAGAATGCTAGCGCCTTACCTTCTTACTAGGGCTAGGCTAATTACTATATTTAACTATAATATAATCCTAATAGCAGTATGCTAGACCTGCCTTAGGCACCCTTTTATAATATACTATAGAATTAGCTATTAGAAATACAGAAGTAAATTATAGACCTAATAAATAAAGGTTAGATTTAAGCCTCCTCCTCCTTAGTAGCTATGCTAGTGCTATTAGTTAAAAAGGTAGGGGGTAGCTAGTATTTCTATATAGACTATAGGGCATTAAATAAGATTATAAACTAAAACTATTACCTACTACTGCTTATTAAGGAGACTTTATAGTCCTTAGCTAGTGCTTAGTGGTTTATAAAATTAAATATCTACACTACCTTCTATTATCTATATATAGCTAAAGGGAATAAAGTATTAATAGCATTCTAAATAAGGTTTAGCCTCTTTAAATAGCTAGTATACCCTTTTAGCCTAGTAGGGGCACCTATAATGTTTTAGTAATATATTAATAAAGCCTTAGGGGATGCCCTAGAGGTTTATACTATAGCCTACCTAGATAATATCCTTATCTATACTAATAGTATATATAAAGAGTATATATAGCGCACTAGGGATATCCTCTTATATCTCTAATAAGCTAGCCTATACCTTAATATTAGTAAGTGTGCTTTTAGCATAATAGAGGTTAAGTACCTAGGGTTTATTATCTAGGCTAGCTATGCAGTGCGCCTAAACCTAGCTAAGGTAGCGGCTATTTAGGAATAGAAGGTGCTAATAAGGCTATAAGGGGTGTGCAGCTTTTTAGGCTTTACAAATTTTTATTAGAAGTTTATAGCTAACTTCTTAGACCTTACTAGGCCCCTGCTTAACCTTATTAAGAAGGGCATCCTATTTATTTAGTCCCTTAAGTATTAGATATCCTTCTAATGCCTTAAGGATGCATTCTTATTAGCCCTTATCCTTATATAATAGGACCCTACCTTAGATATAGTAGTTAAAGCTAATGCATTAGGGGAGGCGCTTAGGGGTTATCTCTCCTAATATAATATAGTAGGCATACTATAACTAGTAGCCTATTACTTAGCTAGACTTATAGCCCCTTAGCGGAACTATATAATCTATAATAAGGAGCTCCTTAGTATTATCTTATGCCTTAAGGCTTAGTCTACTAAGCTTTATAGTGTCTTTAAACTATTTATAATCCTTACTAATTATAAGAATTTAGAATACTTTATAAGCCCTAGGGAAATATTAGAACGCTAAGCATACTAAGTAAAGACCCTCTCCCTCTTTAATTTCTACCTTTATTACTACCTAGGCTTCTAGGTAGCATACCCTAATACGCTATTCTATTATAAATAGAATAAATTAGGGGGACCTCTACTAACCTAACCTCTACTCTACCTAGTATCTATTATATGCTTATTATACCTACTTCCCGCTTAGCCTATATTTATAATAAATATAGATTAAACCTAGGATGTAGCTACTACTACTAATTTATAGGGGCGTAATTTCTTTATAGATACCTACCTTTAAAGCCTTTAGGACTAGGGTATATAGGCTAACCTAATATATTATATAAAGATTAAAGCAGTATAGTCTAGAGCCTAATAGTTCCCTACTAAGGTAGCTACCTATTAGTAGGTTAGAAACTATATAATTAATGCTTATAGCGCCTTATTATTCTATAGCTATCTTTAGGCACTATAGTATAAGCCCCTTACTACTATACTAATTTAATAGACCTATAACTTACCCTTATTAGGCTACTTAGGGAAGAATATAACCTTTTAGGCACTTTATTATAGCTACTACTAGGAGGGTATATTAATAGATATTATGTGCTATATATAGAACTACTATTATTATAAGGCTTATAAGAGCTAGCGCTTATATTAAGGCCTCCTCTAACCTATCCCAGCGCTAGATAGATATTAGTTGTAAATTTTAGTGGACTTTATAACTAACCTCCTAGGATTTAATGTAGACGCCCCCTAGTTTCTTATAGTTATTATAAATTGCCTCTTTAAGTATATATAGCTAAAAGCTATAATAAGTATAAGCATAAAGGCATGCACTTAATGTTTTCTTAACTATTAGTAGCGTTTTTATAGGTTCCCCTTAAGTATTATTTTAAA
Organism: Claviceps lovelessii; assembly: GCA_018360185.1. NCBI lineage: Eukaryota > Fungi > Ascomycota > Sordariomycetes > Hypocreales > Clavicipitaceae > Claviceps > Claviceps lovelessii. The sequence goes on along the minus strand of SRPU01000799.1, from coordinate 2,293 downwards.
CTAAGGCTTAGACTAGGTAAGTGGGTTTTAGTTAATACTTTACTCTCTTACTAGTATTATATAGCTCCTTTTTATATCCTATTATCCCTAAACTAATAGTAATACTAAATATATAAACTAAGAGATATAGGTAGTGCTTAGAGTAATAGTCTCCTTTACTTAAATAAACTAGCCTATATATTTTATAGTATATTAGCTTACCCTTAATAATTATACTTCCTTAATTACTAGCCTTAGTATATATATAGCCCTTTATAGTTTTAATATTAACTTTATTTAGTATACGCTAGCTTCTAACTAAAGCTATATATTAGCTAAGGGTTAGGCAGTCTAGTTTCTTAAATATATTAAATAGGGTATAGCACTTACTTAAGCTACTATTAACTTTACTTAATAATAATAGTAGGAATTCTTTAATAAGTTACACTATTTAGTAGAGTATTACTAACTAGGGAATAAGATATAGCTTAGCCTTTATAATATTTATACTCTTTGCCTAAGTAAGAAGCTAGATTAGGTAATAGCTAGATATACTATGCTTAAGGTCCTAACCCCCCTTACTATAAAACTAGATATCCTAGGGGGGATATATTCTATCTTCTATATTAATTTAATAGAATGTATAGTAGATAACCCTCTTTCTTCCTAGGTATTATAAGACTCTTACCTAAGCCCTATATAGCCCTAAGATAATAGAGTAAATAGACCCCTTAAGTATTAGGTTAAGTCTATCCTAGCTATAAAGAACGCTAAAGGATATAGTAAGCATTATAATATACTAGTTAAATAGGTAGGCTATATATAGCCTATATAGAAACTACTTAAAAACCTAAAGAATACTAAGGCTTTAGCACTATTTAAATTACGCTAGGGCAATGCATATTATAATAATAGCCTAATATAGGTATAATATATTCCTTAATTAGCTTTATATAGTACACTATCTAATATATACTCTAATAATACTAGTCTCTATATAGGCTTTAATCTAGCCCTAATACCTTTATACTTTAATACTACTTATCTCCTAATAGGGTAAATAAAGGATTTAAATAAGCCTTCTTCTTTTTTTTTTTTTTCTTCTTTTTATACTGCCTAGTAAATATAGCTATAGAGGGTAAGTTAAGGTTAGGCAGCTAGGGTAGCTTCTAGCTTATAGTAAATAAGGGAGGGTTTATTAGCTCTAGGCTAGTTACGCCCTAGGTTTAAATAAAACTAGCTAAGGGCGGTAGCAGTAGTATAATAGTAGGAGTAGGTAGTAATTAAGGCGGATTTAAAAACCTAAGGTAGATTAGTATAATAAACCTACTTTTAAAGAGATTATAGAGAGAGAGTAATATATATTTAAAAAAGTCCCTAGGAGAGCTTAATATAAGTTTAAAAAGGCCTTTAAAAAGGGTAAATATAACTCTATAAAGATTAGTAGAAGGGGGCAGTATAGGTATATATAGATACTTATTAGTAGGTAGAGGAGGAGGAGTAGATATAGTGGTTTAACATGCCTAAATATTAGTAAATAAATCTTAATATATAGGTATTAATTGTTTAACTTAGCGCTATACCTTAGATAACTAGGCATTAGTGTAGTTAATATTAGTTTCTAAAAAATAAATTATAATAGAATTAATAGTAGTAATAGGTAGGGAATATTTAGGTATCTCTATAGCAGTAGACTAAGAATGCTTTAGATAAGTTAAGGTAAATAGGGGTAAGAAGCTAGTAGCTATAGTAGGTATAGCGTGCTTCTTAATAGTATATAAAGTAGTTATAAATTAAGTATAAAGAGCTTTAAAAGGCTTAGTTAATATAACCCTTTATTCCTTACTATTAATAGCATTATAGGTAAGAATATATAGCGCCTTTATAGCTTTACTATAGTGGATAGCTACTACTATTTTATAGGTAAGGTAGCATAAGGCAGGGCTTTAGGTAAATATAGTAGTATTCTATATATATATTATTTTTCTTTATTTATACTTCTTATAGAAGTGCGCTAAGCTTAAAATATATAAGAATAAGCTATTATTAGCTATATATATAATATAGAATAGATACTATATATTTAGATTAGAGAGGTTAATAGGGGTGAATAACTTATCCTTAAAGTTACCCTCTACCTTATAGTAGCCTAAAATATAGTAGCTATTTAAAGGTAGGGGGGGGGGAGGAGGAGCACTAGTAGCGGCGGCTATATTCTTACTATACTTAGCTAGGTGCTCCTAAGGCAATAAATAGTAATAGGGGAGCTTACTAAAAGGATCTAATAAGAAGCAATAAAGGATTAATACTAAAA
>SRPU01000798.1:0-13795 GCA_018360185.1 Claviceps lovelessii | reverse complement strand
AAAAAAAAAAAAAGGGGAGGAAAAGGGGCTTACGAGATAATAATCCAACAAAAAATGACCACGCAGCAGGCCATCCGCTCGCCGAGGCATCATAATGGGCAAAGACAAAGTCGGCGGACCGCCTCTCGGGGGCCAAGACCAGGAGGGTGACGAGGATGGCGAGGACGCTCGCGGCGGTCCAGTAGATGCAGACCTTGTTGATCAGGTCCAGGTAGCGGGAGCCAAAGGCGTTGACGAGGGCGCAGACGAGCATGAGGGCCCAGAAACACAGGACCGTCTGCCACTGGGTCGGGAGGTAGTCGGGCCGGAAGAGGGTGACGGCGCTCAGGACGAGCTGGGCGCCGCCAAAGTTGATGGACAGGGTGACGGTCCAGTTGCCGACGAGGGTGAGCCAGCCGTCGAGGAAGCTCACGGGGGCGGCCCAGCGGGGGGTGCTCAGCATGGCGGACCAGTAGTAGACGCCGCCGGCGGTCGGGAAGACGGCGCAGATCTCGGCGAGGGAGGCGGCGATGCAGACGGAGAGGAGGGAGAGGAGGAGCCAGCCCCAGAGGACGGAGACGGACTGGCCGTTGGAGAGGGTGATGTAGATGGTGGTGGAGATGCCGTAGGGGACGGCCATGATGGCGAAGGAGAGGCCGAGGATGCTGGTCATGCTGAGGTTTCGGGGGAGCTCGCTCTGGTAGCCGAGGGAGGCGAGGGCCTCGTCGGCGGGAGGACGTCGCGTGTCCATGTCGACGACTCGAGACTCGAGACTCGACGACTCGACGGCGTGCGAGGATTCGGGAAATGGTCGACTTGGCGATGCTGCGATGGCGATGGCGATGGCGATGGCGATGGCGATGGCGATGGCGATGCTATGCTGCGATGGATGCCCGCGCCCGCGGATGACCGGGCGTGGTTGTGCAACTTGTGTCGCGCAACGTCTCCTCTCCGCCCTCTCCTCCTCGCTCTCCTCCTCTTATCGGGGCTGCATGTGACGGAACCGATCTCTCCGCCCTGAGATGCGGGCCGCCGCATCTCGATTCTCCACGTTTCCAGGGCCCAGCTGCGGAAGGTGCGAGTGGGTACCTGCACCAGTGACGTCATGTCTCCATCTCCACCTGCCATGTGTGACTGATAGTTCAAACTTTGCTGTCCAGACAGGGTGCCCGTAGGTACCGAGGTAATAACTGATATGGAAGGGAGCGGTGTTACTGGCTAAACGTTGGACCGCGTATCGCGACGCGCATTGCAGACACCGCCACTCGCTCTCGGCTGCCCGCTCGTGCAATTCCAGTCCGTCTTGTTCCCGTCAAAAGTGGGTCGGTCGCAGATGTAATACAATACACTTTGGCTTTGTTTTTTTACAGAGGGACAGGACCGGAGTCAGTTCTTAGTACAGCTTAGCACTACCTACACCCATAGAGTACTTTGTAAATACAAAAAGTTCATACTCAAGAAAAAAAAAGTATCTTTTCGGCACACAGCGCTGATAGCGTTTGATAGCGGTCGTACCGCATACAACATTGTACGTTGGGTCCCGCACACATCACCTTCAGGTCACGTGGTGCGGCTACCCACTTCAGAGGTCGTCCGCCCGTGAGCCTTGGCTAGGATTCTCTTTCGATCATCACACTTGTTCAGATGGAACCATCCGTGGCTACGATAGCTTCTATCACGTTGTTGCTTTCTTCCTCCTCTTGGTCGTGTCCCTGGCGTGAGCCGCAACATTGTACGGTACAACCCCTGAATGATTTATCAAGGACATCCTCCAGACTGGCCAATGCGTACAAGACCAATCTTACGGCCTGGTGAACACGAGGGGACGGACACTGCTACGACAAGGATGCGCCGCCATGGCCAATAGTGGCTCCAAACTTCTAGAATGGCCGGGAAATGAACGGGCCGGGGGTGTGTGTGTGGCCGTTGAGGATGGGACCGGTGAGATTGCCGAGCTTGGACCAGTATTGTTCGTCCCAATATGGGTGGTCTTGCATCCCTGTTTGTCTTTCCCGCGGGACGAAAAGGCTGTAGACGGAGCGTGGACTCTGGAGTGCAAAGCCATGGCTGGATGTGCAGCACGGCGGGGATCACTCTGCAGCACAGCCATGGTAACCGAAGAATAGGCACACGGGGCTCGGCGAGTCTCCAGGGTGAAAGAAAAGAATCGTGTTGAAAAGACGCGGTAAAAGACGTGGTCGTAGCGAGTCGGGCCACGAGGCAGCATGTCGCAACGTTTTTATGTCGGGGATGGAATAGGACAAAACAAAAGCGGAGAAGAAAAATGAAAGAGGAATGAGAAGAAGAAGAAGAAGAAGAAGAAGAAGAAGAAGAAGAAGAAGAAGAATGGACGCGCAGTCGCATTAGGCCTGTCAGTTGAGCACAGCACGCAAGATTAAGGGCGCAGCATACAACGTACCCCCTACTTGTTTTACAAATGTACAAGACCAGGCTGGTTTTCCCCAATAACACAGCATATCGCAGCGCCCCTAGACAGGGAGAGTTCCTTGGATATTATACATAATAATCAGACAAAACTGCCCTGAAGCCAGGGTGGCGCCGATAGCGTTCGGTGGCGTAAGTTAACGGGCCGAAAGCCATCCAGGGGCTGTTTTATACACGCTTCTTTTTCGGCCCAGGAACACGCCGCAGACGAGGCGCATCTCCTGAGACCATGTCTCTATTATGGAAGTAAAACGTGGCTATGTCTAGACAAGGGGAGTGTGGTTTTGTGGGTGGAGGCTTGGATTCCACTGGTCGCGGCAGCGTGGGTTGCCAATTCATCCGACGAGACATGCTGATGGTGGTTTGTGTGGTTCGCACGTGCCAAACGAGATGACGATCTGCCGAGGCGGTTTTTGTTTTGGGGACACCAGGGGCTGGGGCGGGCGTCTACATACAATAAGCATCTTTTATCACAGGGCTATAAAACAAATAGATTGAGCTGATAAGATCGTGTGGCAGAAGGACATCTATGAGGAAAGTAACATAGTAAATATGACATGTAATATAGAGAAAAGTGCTTCTGCGTCTGGCGCCGATGGCGTCCGGTGGCGTAAGTGATGCAAATTATTCAGGGGCCGCACATTTTCTGGTCCTATGTGATGCATGCTGCTATAAGATTATATTGTAAGAAGGAGAATGAAAAAGCAGTGTACAAGTATACATGCTTAAACCTTTTCTGTTTTTAATAGAGAAGATATGTGCAAATGGCCTCACGGGGCTGTCGGTCGGGTACCCAGCTCACCGAGCCGCTTGAGCCATTCGATTATACACTAAATCGTATGTGTACATATGAATACAGTCTCCTTTAACACCGTCTCCAACTATCCTTGCACAGGCACGCATTTTTGCCTTTATCTAGCCGTGTGATGCCTTGTATTGTTACCGAGCAAGTCCGTTGATGACGCGTAGTATTTCATTTTTCGGTGGGGGTCTCTATTTTTCTTTATCTTTTATCTTTTATCTTTTATCTTTTATCTTTTTTCTAATCAATCAACACACCTGTCACGGCTATGAGGTGCAATACAGTTTTCTGTTTTTTTTCTCTGGCACACCCATTCACATTTATAGCTATTCATTATAGCAACGCTTCCTTTTCCTTCCGTTTTCTGTCTTCCCTTCTGCTCTTCATTCAGCACATTCGTTCACGTCTCACGGTTATCAAACAAGTTTCTTTTTTGTCCAGCACATTCATCCACATCTCACAGCAACTACGAGCGGTCACCCTTTTCTTCATTCCATTTTCTTTCTCTCTTTTCTCAAAAGAAATATGTATATTCAACTTGTTTTTGCCTCGCTCGGATTCAAAGACGGTATGCTCTTTGGGACTTGGATTCCCAGTCCGCGCTATATGGAATATCTAGCGTGTGCATAGCGGCACCATGTAAACACGTGTGCTAGCGGAATGATCAAAAGGAGAAGAAAGGAAGAGAAGAGAAGGAAAAAACGAAGAAGAAAATGCCCCGAAAAAGGGGAGCGAGAAAACTGGAAACAATTCGCGCTAATATGTATATCGGGCAATTCAAGCAGAGATGAGTTGTAAACAATGCTAAAAGAGAAGAAATGAAAAAAAAAAAAAAAAGAAAGAAAGAAAGCTCTATAAATGCAATCGGTAGCCACATATTCAGTGATCTTCAATATCCTCATCTCGCCCCGGGTACATGATATCCTGTTTAATAACGGCCTTGACATGGTTGTACAGGACAAAAAGGTACGTGCACAAGAGACAGATGCTCAGACCGGTCGCAAACCACAGGATTCCTTGGTGATCGAGTTCCCTGCCGATGGATATCGTGGCGAGGACGAAGCCCGTGTTGGGAAAGACCATGGCCCACCAGCCGAGGTGGAAGTACTTGGGCGGGGATTGGAGGACAGCCACGGCCGCGATGCCGAACCACCACAGGCTGATGGACCACAGGAAGATGGCGCTCATGAGGGCCATGGTGCGCACGATGCCGGTGTCGAAGAAGCGGCCGTCCCTGTCAATGTCGACCGAGGCCGGAAGACCCTTGGCCATGCCGATGAGGGCGAGGGCCGTGAACGCCGGAGGACCCACACACATGAACAGGCCGGGGCGGTGCTCCCGATTGGGCAGCCCGGCTTGCATGAGGCGTCCGACCATGTGCGCGTACATGAGGACGGCGACCGCGAAGCCGAGACCCTGGCACGTCAGGCCGGCGACAATGATGGGCACGGCAGCGGCCTGGGGCTGCGTTTCCGCAATCACGGACGCAATCGTGCCGGACAGCATGATGGGAAAGATGGGCAGGATCCACGTGGGCATCATGGTGTGCAGTCCGAATCTGTGCGCCGCAAAAACGTAGCTGTATTGTCCGACCGCGAGGAGGAGCGTGACGCTGACGTAGAGCCAAAACGCCCCGGACACGGCCCAGACGAGCCCAATGTCGTGCTTGGGTATGGCATATCGGTCGGTGCTCGTGATGAGGGTGGCGACGGCGAGGAAAAACGTCGGTAGGAAGAAGCCCTCTCGGGGGTGTTTTATCGACTTGGACATGTCGCCCGAGTGGAGGAGGAATCTCGCCAGCATGAGACAGGAGACGGTGATGAAGATGAGGATGTTGAGGATGTAGACTATGGTGCCAATCGTCTTCAGACCTGGGAATTGATGAGGTTGCGAGAGGATGAGCAGGGCAAGGCCACCTGTGCTCATGGGAAAGGTGTACCAGGCCCATGTGAAATGATGAAGGCGTTGTTTGAATCCAATCTTTGGTCGATTGGGGTCGTAGGGGTCGATGGTGTCATGGTCATGGTCATGAATGGGTTCGGACTTGATGTGTTGGGCCTCGAGAGCCGGACTTGACGACTCCATGATTGTGGAGACTTGTCGTGCTTCGTGCAGGTCGGGCTCGGCGCTCATCTTGACCGAGGCATTCAGTTTGCTAAGGTCGTGGATGGATGACAGCGAATTTTGTCTTGTTGATTTGCCCGAGTCACACCAGCTCCTGGGCCGAGGTCGATCATACATTTTGAGACGAGCTTGATCAGGAAGGAATAGTAGAGGTGGAGAGGGAGGGGGAGGAAGATATAGGGGGAGGATAAGTATCAAGGAGGAGGAGGAGGAGGAGGGGGGAGAAGAGTAAGAAGAATCCTGAGCGCTTAAGGCGATGATGAATAGACAGAGAGCTCGAAGAATCAGGGGAAGATGGAGAGTATATAAAGACACCGTGAGTGAGAAGCTGGCAAAAGTATAAAACAAAACTGGAGAACGTCGGGTCTTGGCGAATAGTTCATGCCAAATTTGCCAAGACAGGTTACGTTACAAATGTTTCTGCACAGCCTGTCATGAGTAGAAGAAGAAGAAGAAGAGGAAAAAGAAAAAAAAAAGAAGAGAAAAAGAAAAACTAAGACAAGAGGAAAGCGGATTCACCGGAAATTTATTGTGACTTGGTCCACAAAGATTGGCATGTAATCGGCATATGAAGAACGAGCTTCGACAACGTGCCAAAGATGCCACGCAGCGGGCGATCAGACCAGGTCAACTCAGATAAGGCTGGCAACTCAACTGGGCAGTGTTGAGTTCGACCCTGTTGACCGTTGAGTGAGCAAACTAACACAACCCCCCAACAGTGAACACCCCCCCCCCTTTGAGGATCTAGGAAGCACAAAAAAGATTTTGCTCCAATGCCCAACGCCCAATGCGGAGGCTACGTTTAATGCTGGACAGCTCTATTGACACACCCTTGAGGCGTTGGTCTAATGCCTGCACCGTCAAGCCTCTTGCGTTTTGTCGACCAAACTGAACGTGCTGCGTTTCAACTCTATTCGGACGTGTATTTTATAGTGTCTCATGGAGGTGGGGCCGCTTCGGAGGAACGGCCTGCCAAGGCCCATGATACAAGGGGTAAAACGAAGGTCCATCGGCAACTGATGAAGATCATCCTTGACGAGGGCATGATAAGTGGTTCCCAGATCTGGGCACGAAAACTTTGGCTTCATTGGCTTGTCGCCGATGGCAATTAGACCGGCTCTTGAACGAGCGGGTCAGATGGCGTTGGGGCCTGGCCGTGTGGGAAAAAGGGGGGGCGCGGTGGTTGATTTAGTCCGAAAAAAAGGGACGTGCTAATCGCATAGAAAATCGGTGTTCTCGCCGTACCCCGAGGAAAGAGAACATCAGAGTTGGTCAACGAATTTCAACTGTTCACTTTCGCTGTACCCTGCTCAAAGTTGGTAAGCGGAGACGAGTCCGCTGGTGTCCGCCGTTGGAAAACTCGCACGAAACATTTCCACGGCCAGAGAATATTGCCAGGGATTCCAATAATACCATGTGTATGTATGAAAAAGCACAAAATGCATGCCGCGATGCCGCGATGCCGCGATGCCGCAATGCCGCAATGCCCCCCGTGGTTCCGAAACAGGACTTTGCCCAGGCCCCAGGGTCTGTTGATGCGTTTGTGTACTGAAGAGTGAACGGTGCAAAGTGCTTGATCGGCCAGGCTTGTTGAAGGGATTTGCTCCGAGGCTCGCCGGCAGTCATGCTAGGTGGGAAAACGTATTCGGTTGTATGTAAGTACGATGACATGGTATCTGCGCCTTTGCGAATTCATCGATCCACTCATGTGTACAGTAGATGTCGAGAGCGAAAAGGGTGAACAGCCGACTTGTGTGTCCTTTCTTTGCGTCATTCGTCATTGATGAGATGACGAGTAACGCGTTTCGGCGTAGTTTTCGCACTGCCATGACCGCCGTGCATGCCAAGGCCGGGCCTTTGGTGTAACGACTATCGGCCGGGCCGTAACTTGTTAGCCACCGCCATCCGGTTTCTCGAGGCGCCATGGCGGCGACGATGAAGCCACCTTTGAGTCTTTGACGTCCCCGTATCGAGAGCCGCGTCGAAGCCGTCCATCGTCAAGGTCAACTTAAGGGATGCGGACTAGACATAAACCCTGAGGATTAGGGCAAGGGCAATTCGTAGGAAAAAGAGTAGGAGGGAAAAAAAAAAAACGTACACTCACCATCGGTCGGTCACGACCCCCGGATTTCATGCTCAGCATGAAGACGGAGGGTGGTTGTGCAGCCGCGAAACGTGACTCATGTTGCGGGCTTCGTTTTCGTTTTCTTGAGTTGACGAGGTACATCTGTGGCCGGGAGAAAATTCGTCGGTGTTTCGGGCCGTGCAGCTGCAGCAGGTACGTGAAGTAAAGCGGATGAAGGTATAGAGCTACTTGCGGGGCGGTAGATGGATGTAATAGAACGAATCAGAGGTCTCGATTACACGGTGGAGTGACTTGGCATCACACATGATATTGCGCGCAACCAAGGTCACGTCCTCCACGGCCTTGGCAGCCCGCCTGTAAGTACTCGGTACCCAGTCAGATTTCGCAGAACAACTGTACGAGGGGGCACGTGTTTGGCAGCTGGCACCGGCGACTGGGGTGAGTGGGGCCTGCGCCATGCCCAACCAGACTCCAACTCAAAACGGCGGGTTGAAACTTGAAGTGCAACCCAGCTGCTTCAAGATTTTGTGCCTGCTTTCTACCCTCTTGTTTTGGCTGGACGTTTAGTGTCTCGGCGCTTCGCATGGCATCGCCGCATCACCGTGTCTCGTTGAGTGCTGTTCTTGGTAAATATGCCTTTGCTTTGCGCGAGAGGCCATTGTCGTCATTCCAGGACCCAAATTGCCAATGGATTTTTGAGGAAGAAAAGTTACAATGGGGAAGCACATCAACCTTAATATTATGCAGCATTGCTGTTTTGTTTTCGTCCAATCTCATTCATCCACGAACAAGGCTTGTTTCTTTTTCGTCTTCTTTTTCTCTCCTTCTCGATTCCCTGCGCACAATCACACAAAGTAGCAAGTACGTGCAGTTTTTGAGTACGAGGACCCTTTTTTAGCCAGATGTCAAAAGACGCGCCAATATGCGCAGCGCGCACGCAATCAGGTTCCGATTATTTTTTATTTTACGATTTTATCATTATGAGTATTATTGTTGCGTCTTCCTCTGCATCGGCCCTTTCTGTTTGCCAAGATCCAACTGACCAGGATTCAACTCCCAATGCCCCTGTTTCGTTCAGGCCCGCAGCTTTACTTTGTTGAACGACATATCCAAAAAAAAAAAAAAAAAAAAAACGAGAAAATAAAAGAAGAAACTTTATTTTACCGCCATTGGATATTGTGGCGTGCAAAGTGCCGGCGGTGACATGATGAGCCATCTATCCGGTGGTCTCATGACGTTCGGCCCCCGTTAGTGTCGATATGTACATACCATATATAGCGGCATCGTTGACGACACGGCGCCTTTGATCGCTTGCAGGCATGTCGTGCTTTTTCTTTTTCCTGCTTTCTTTCTTTCTTTCCTTCTTTCCTTCTTTTCATTCTTTCCCATGTGTCCTTATCTCCCCGCTCAAGTCATCAAGTCACGAAAGGCATCTTAAAATAAGGCCTTTTGTGACGTCCGCTCAGATACACCAGTCAGGCAGCCGGATAACAGTCATCACGACGGTGAAGATACCCCGCCAACTGTCGATGACCTAGCATGTCGCCGTTTCTGTTTGGAATGTATTGGCACAGCCCGACCGAGTCGTCGGGCTATATACCGATACGCTGCGCTCCATCGCATCGGCACGATTCACACTGACATGCCAGCGACAACTTACTTCATCGCCCCATGACATGAGATGGATAGCGGAAAAGAAGCACCCAAAATAAAAGAAAAGAAGAATAAACACTACTTCTGCCACTCATCCGGGCCCGAGCCTCGCAGTCTTCGTGTCAAGGCAAGTCCTGGGTCGTCCGGACTTCATGAAGAACCCGTACGGCTGTCATGATGCCACTTGGCAAAGTGCCGTTGTCATGTTACCTTACAATCACACTGCTTTGCAACCCTCACCATGCCGTACTTCGTCTCTTTGTCGCAGAGGCCCGATGTAGCATAGATTAAGCTTGTATATAAAGTCTCGTATGCGTCTTTTGTCGAGTTTTTCTTGACCCGCTTCACATGCCCTGTTGCTCCAGACTAGGCTCGCAAACAACAACCACACCCCCCTTTCCTTCTTCCCCCGATCATATTATATGTAGATCGAGATTCGACTCCACCCGGGGTAAGCTTCGCGTAAAAATAGCTGCGGCTTGCATACGAGGCGGTATGCGAATGTCGTTGATATGCAGCAATCCTCCTCTGAAGCCTCTTCCACGACTGAAAGGTTCTTGTTCATCTCCCCAATGATACTTTAATTGACGTTCTTCCATTTCTCGCCATCACAGTAGCATGAGCCAGCTCCCTGCTGTCGGCATCACCACGCTAATTGGTATTTTCATCCCCCCCCCCCCCCCAAGGAAGTTGAGAATGTTGCATTGCCGTGGTGCAATATCTACATGTCAACAGGCCATAATTTCGGTCCGCTCTCCTGAACACTTGTTCAGATGGCGATACTCATTGCTGACTGCATGATTGGAGACACACCCCTTTTCCAATGGTCGTTTAGTTGCGCACAAACGTTTGATGGAGAGAGGCTGATCTCGGGAGGAATGTAGAGTGCAACCGGTTAAGTGACCGTTTTGGCCGAGCTCTGGAGTCTGGAGAGTCTTTCTCTCGAGTCCCGAGCATGAGAAGAGCGCAACCGCCCCACTTTCTAGACGCTATTCACCATGACATCTCAGGAAGGATCGCGGACCGGGGGGGAAAGGGGAAGCAAAGCTGGAAGGAATCAAGGATGTGTGGATTCGAATTCGGGTCCATCTGGCATTGACCCAGTCCTCGGCGAAGCGGCACCTGCGACAGGCCAGAGTCCAGTCACAGTACGGGAAACGGCAGAGCGGCGAATGCATGACGGCCGGGGTGGTCCAAGAACCTGGATCTTGAAGTCAAAGGTTCTCAAGTGTTGCCGCTCGTGTGACACGACTCGGAGCCGTGGCCGGCGCTCATGGAGATGGAGGAGAGGGAAGGATCGGAAGGATCATTCGTACGAAATGGCTCGCTTGAACCGAGTGCTCAAGGGATTCCATCGCCAGGCTGCATGCATGTGTGCTTGAAGTTGCCGACTTGCCACCATTGACACTCTTGAAAAAATGGTGCCTCGGCGGAGCGCTGCTTGGCGAGCAGGCCGTCCAGTCTCGGTGTGTAGAAGTGGTACATGTTCATGAGGGAAAAAAGAACCCCCAAGAAATTTGTGTAGACGATGAATGCAAATCCCCTTGGTGCCAAGTGACGAGAAGGCTACGCGTTTGGACGTGCTTTGCCATATTTCCTTCATCGTTTATGAGGAGTTTACCAAGCCTCCTCCAATCAGCTGCTGTAAAAGTGTGGGTGGGTCCGGAGGTGTTGCTTTCTCGGCACAAATAGATACATGTTCACACAGCTGTAGATAGCTGGGTAGGTAGGTACTTGCTTGTAGAGCAGGCCGTCGACACATATGAGCACACTAGTGTCAGGTGATGATGTTCTGGTGAATGGGACTATGACGGACCAAGGTCCGCTCAAAGGCTGAAAGAGGTCCTTCTCTCAGCTGTCGCTCGGCAGACCAGGGCCGTGTTGAGAAGCCGAGAACTATTGACGAGGTTGCCCGGCGTGTTGGGGAAATGGTCTGGTTGGTTTGATTGATCAGGTGACTGGTGGCAGGCAGCATTGATCTGATTGGTCTTCTTCCGTCTGCTTGCCTCAGGTTGGGCATGGCAGTTCTTAGGGAGCATGTTGTCATTGGCCAGAGACATGGATCCCTACTTTTTTTTTTTTTTTTTTTCATTATCATGGTGATTCGGGACGGCTTGGCCAAACCGTCGTCTTCTCTCCTCGAGTCTAAGCTAATCCTCAAGCTTCGCGGAACCAGCCATCGGCAAAGTTGTCCAAGCCCCGCTCTGCAACGTCTCTCGTATCGTATACTCTGGCCCAAACCCCGGAATAGGCAACCATCGACCATGCATGGCCCGCGCAAACCGCTCTCTTGTCTTGTCCACTTCGCTGCGACAAAGGACGAGGCAAAGTGGCTGACGACAGACTTTCGGCTTCGCCCGTCAATAGACGACGGTTTGAACAACTGATCTACACTAAAATCATCACCATGTCATCATGAAAGCGTGGTCATCCATTTCACAGAAGAATTCTGGGTTGTCATGCATAAAAAATTGGGGAACACTTTGAAGTTTTGCCTTCTCGGGCATCTCGGCATCGACTTTTTCTTGGGCTTTGTACCTAGGAGTGGACTGCAAAGCAAAGAACTTGGACTCTCGGGTCCATGTTGTCAATGAAATGGATCTGCTCATCACGGCAATGCCACTTGCCAGGGCTTCCTGGGGCTGTGTCCTCGGAGGCATTCTCAGGACACAAAATACAAGAAAGAACCGCTCCGAGCCGCTGGAGTGACCTCCTCATTCAATCCGAGACTACTGCGATACTTTACGCTTTATGTTGCGAATAGCAGTCTCTCATCACCTCGAGACCTGAGATGGAGCTCGATCGCCATGTCTGCTGGCTCTTTGTTTTCAGATTTATGGCTAAAAATGCACCAGCTATGGTCGGCTTTGTTGCCCAGGTTGCGGGCAAGTCGACTGATTTGATCATCAATCTTTGCCAGTTGTTATCGTGTGCCGTCCTACGTCAAATCAGCCAACATGATGCATCAAAATATTCTGGATAACGCACTTCCACTTGAACGACCTGTTTGGTTCGGCGCAATATGATTACCAAGGACATCTCGAGCATATTTATGAAAATAGGAGCCGATCATCTTGTATGTTTCATGAGCAGCTCTTATGGAAATTGTTTCCTTTGCTCATGCCTGTCTCTATCCCTATGGCATGGTTTTATTTATTGCCCCCCCCCCCCGGAGTCTTTTTTGGCCTGCCACAACACTGTTTGGTGTCTGACAGCCTGCTATTCAGCTAAGAGCAGGAGCCAGGGAGATGGAGTGGTTTGCTGCTGAGGTCAAGATTCTTGTCACTTCGCTTCTGGTCTTTCCTGTCTGTAAAAATGGACGCTGCGAAATCCTCGATCAGACTTTGGTTCAGTTTCTCCGCTCTCTGTGCGGTCAATTCTTGAAATGAAGAGTCGCAGAGACGCCAACATTGACGCGATATAAAGTCCAACTGAGCTACGCAAAGATTCAAGGCCTCTGTAATGCTCCGTGCAAGAAAAGTTGGCCGATTGATGCAGATGAAATGCGACGGACTGGGGGCGAAGTCGGGCCTTGGCGCGACTTCAGCAATTCTTTGTACACACGCATCAGTTACCCTTTTTGCCAAGCGTAGGGTGAGCCATGGTTCCCCCCCCTCTCCTTTCTTCTTCGGATCTTGATCATAGATGACGTTTCCGCTCTCCGTCTTGAGAAAAGTACCATGCTCGTCACGAACCTCCATTATTTGCTCTTTGAAGTCCTCTGTGAGTACATGTGCGGGCCATGAAATCTCCCATCACAAAATCTCAATGTCAACTTTGCGGACCAAAGGCGGACGCTCGCCTAGCAGCACTGGATTCGGGGTCAGCAACTAGGGCTCCTGATTGGAGAAGTTCTCCATGAACAGATCGAGTGCATTACAGAAACGCTCGGAGCAATTTCACCAAGATATCATCTTCCACGATGGTATACACGGAAAAGAAATGGACAGGCCGATCTGCTGTGCGCATCAGTTCCAGATGTGCATTGCTTTATACCGCGCGTGGCCAAACCTCAAAGCAGTCATCCCAGAAGCTGCGATTTCAACATGGACGCACGCCCAAGACAGGTCCGAGAACTCGAACGACCCATGTGGAACAACCAAATGACATTTACAGCTCGACAGACACAGCTGCACCAGTCTGCAGCTCATGATGACAAAGTAATCGTCAGAGATGGAGAATGATAACCTCGCTCGATGCTGGAGCCTAGATTCACGTGGCCTTGTTGGCTGCGGCAGCGTGTCAAGCACCTGAGAGCAGGGTTTGATTGACGTCAACCTGGATTGGTCCGACCGGAGGACTCTCCTCTCTTGCAGTATCGGCATGTACGGACTATCGCCGTGAGGCTCGAGTGAATGGATCTGCTCTCTTTTGGTAAGCAGAATAGACACGCTTCGAGTACACTAAATTAGTCATTTGTATGGTGCTTCCCGGTTCAAGGTCAAGTTAGTCCTAGGAGCCGTAACCGAGAAGTCGACCACGCCCTCCAGTGCTTTAGTTTTCTTTTATTTTTATTCTTAATCTTTTTTTCTTCTTTTTTTCTTCTTCTTCTTTTTTTTTCTATTCTTTTTATTCTTTTTATTCTTTTTATTCTTTTTATTCTTTTTATTCTTTTTATTCTTTTTATTCTTTTTATTCTTTTTATTCTTTTTATTCTTTTTATTCTTTTTATTCTTTTTATTCTTTTTATTCTTTTTATTCTTTTT
>SRPU01000797.1:0-13810 GCA_018360185.1 Claviceps lovelessii | reverse complement strand
AGAAAGAAAGAAAGAAAGAAAGAAAGAAAGAAAGAAAGAAAGAAAGAAAGAAAGAAAGAAAGAAAGAAAGAAAGAAAGAAAGAAAGAAAACCTTATTATTAAAAGGAAAATTAAGTAGAAAATATTTATATACTAATAAAAATGATATTTTATTCCCCAATCATCATTCGTCCTGCTACCCATGCTCTACCGGGAGAATACGAAAATACCCCGCCACGGGCAAGTACTACTGCGTGCGTCTCTTTCACTGGAAAGACATCCCCGCTTTCGTACTCCCTCGCAAGCGCATCATGAATTTGTCTTTTCAAAAGAGCAAAGGTTTTCTCTATACACCACCCTGCCGCTGCCGCGGGATACAACAGACAGCACAACTAAACTACTCATTGTCCGTGTTTGTCCTCCTCACCCGATCTCTCAAGTCCCGGTTCTCCATTTCCAGACCCCCCAGTCTCTGCCGCGCGGCTTGTCGGTCCTGGTTACGGCCCTCGCGCTCCATCTTGAGCTTGTACTCCATGTCTCGCAGCCTGAGGAGCCAGCGGTTGTCATTGTTACTGGACGACGAGGCGCTGCTTTCCTGGGCCGTCGTGGTGTGGGTGTGGGTGCTGGCTGGTATGGCCAGCTCCATGCCGGTGAAGTTTTCGGACGAGGGCCGCGCTACGCCTGTCGAGGTGTTGGCTCGGGAGGATGTCGCTGACCGGCTGCTCTTGCCGTGGCTCGACTGGGACACTCGACTCTTATCGCGATCTCCTGGTCCACGGGGGATGCCTGGCGACGGGGATCCTCCACCGGGGACGCCACTCCTCAATGAGAGCGTGGGTTCGGTGCCGGCGTGGGCTGCACGACTGCGCACGTCGTTGGCGGTTCGGAGCGTTGCGTTTTCCACCTTGAGCTGCCGGTACGCGTCTTCTAACCGCAGCATGCGGCTGTGCATGTCTTGGGTTGGCAGCGTGCCTGACGCCACCGAGTTGCGAAACATGGTTTCGAGGCGGTCGAGCTTCTTTGTCCGCACTTCCAGATTGTTTTCCAGTGTTTGATACTCCTTGTGTAGGTCGCGCTCTACCGAGTGGATCTTGGTGTACAGCGCCTGGAACATGGTCTCGATCGTCTTGACCGCCGCGAAAAGGTTCTTGGAAAAGCCGGGCAGTCGATTGGCAATGACTTCCACCGACGGAACCACTTGTCGATCGACAAGCGCGTTGTTGTTGAGCCATTCCCGACCGCAGAGGATGCTGAGCCTCAGCCACAGCTTAAGGAGAAGCTCGTTCCTCTCCAGCAGCTGATCGCGAGCAGTCTGCTCGAGCTGCGCAAGCTTTCTGCGGTCTTGACCTCTAGTGCTCTCCAGCTCCGCGATCCGAACGTCTTGCGTGTTGGCTGTGTGTGTGAGATGATGATGGGTTCGCTGGAACGTCTCGAATTGCGCCTTTGTGTTGCGATGTGCAAGACGCTCCTTCTCCAGCAGCTCGCTGACCTTGCGGGTTTCAAGGCCGTGCGATTCAAGCAAAGCGTCTCTCTGCTTGATGATCCGTTCTTTTTCGGCCAGGGATGCCTTGCATGTATCGAGCTCACGGACCGTGTTTTCGAGTTCGCGTTGCATCTTGGCAATGGACTAAAGGGGGGGGAGAAAGTCAACGACAACGTCAATAGCAGCAGGAACCAAGGGGGGAAAAAAAGTAAAAGGGGGGGCGGGTGCGCATACCTTTAAAAGCGACGAGCGAGTGCCATTGAGATCACCCAGAGCTTCTCGAAGATTGTTCTCAAGCTCAATAAGCCTCTCTTTCCACTCAGTAGCCTCGACTTCACGAGAAGACAGGCTCTTACGCAGTCTTCTCACTTCGTCCTTGGCACTCGAAGCCTCCCGGTTCAGCTCATCGACAACCTGCTGGACTTCTTCCTTCTCCTTGTCGGCAACAATCTCCCTTTGCTCGCGCTCTTGTTGCAAGCGATTGTCCAGTTCCCGTACCCGGTCTCTCTCGTCCCGCAGATTTTGCTCTGCATGAGCAATGGCCGCCTCCAAGTCTCCGATTCGAATCTTGTCGGCCTCTTGTTCTTCCCTGAGGAAGGCAATCTCTCCCTGTGACGATTCTTGCTGTATTGAGAAGCGCTGGTTCTTTTCGTTTGCTTCCATCAGCTTCTGTTCCAGATGCTCGAGTTCCTTATTCGACGAGTCCAGTTCTTGCTCCAGCTGCTTGATGCGGCGCAGTTTGCTGTCCTGTTCATCTTCCAGACGCACCAGGGCCTCGCTCATCTTACGCATCTCTTCCTGCAAGGCGTCAAAATTTTCTGAGCGATTCCTTAGGTCTACCTGGGCACGTTGAATTTCTTCATTGCGTTGATCGGCTTCGGCCTCGAGCGCGTCAATCTCGTCTTGCGCTTCTCGGCGCAGTGCTTCAAACTCGTTCTCCATGTCGCCCTGTTCGCGAATCGCTTCGTCACGTTCTGCTTGCAAGGCAACGAGGTCGTTCATGGCCGTATCGAGATCTTCTTGAACCATCAACATGTTTTCTTCGGCCTGCCGTTTGCCCTCTACTGCTGCCTCGAAATCCTCCATGCAGGATTCGAGTTCCCGCTGCAGTTCTTGATTCTGTAATTTGACTTCACTCAACTTGTCACGCAGCTCGGCCAGTTTATTTTCGAGCTCCTCGCGTTCGGATTCTTCCTCAATCAGCGTCTGCCTGGTCAGTTCGCTCCCGCGAGATTGCGATCTCTCGTGGAGGCCAGCACGGGATGCCGAGCGGTCGAATATACTGTCCACAGTGGAGGACGCAGGACCGCCACCACGGCGCTGTGCCATCTTGAGGTCCTCGATTTCCTGATAGAGTCTTTCCTTTTCGCGATTCCGAGAAGTGAGCATGGACGTCTGCGCGCCGACCTCGCGTCGCAGTTCGGCATTTTCGTGGCGGAGCTGCTCGCTCTCCTGACGCAATTGTTCAACGAGCGTGCTGGCGACGCTGGAATTGGCCGTGAAGGATTCGGTACCGCCAGATACACCGGACATGGGCCGACTGGGCGATGTGCCGCCGCCGCCCTCTCTGGACTTTTTGGAGATGTGGTAGATGTTGGTGGTGTGCTGCAGACTCCCTTGAGCAGATAGTTCCTTCTTCAGCCTGAATGTTTCGTCCCTTAGCCGTTTGTTCTCCTCGTCGGCCTGCTCTCGACGAGCAGTCTCTTGCTCGAGAAGATCCTTCCAGACCTCGGTTTCCTCCTGCTGCCCAAGGCTGTCTCCAGTGCGCTCACTCAGCGCCTTGACGATTTCAGCGAGGCGACGCTTTTCTGATTCGCGATTCAGGCTCTCTGTCCGCAATTTTTCCACTTCGCTCGCGTACTCTTCTACCCTCTCGCGCAGAAATATGAGTTCTTGCTCGCGCTCGTAGGCTTCCTCATCGGATATTCTTGCCGTCTGGTCGGTGGAGGAGGCGGTGCTTGGTCTCTCGTCGTCGTCCTTTGCTTGCTTCTCGAGTTCTTTGACTCGTTTTCTCAACACTTTGTTGTCGCGTTGCAAGACAGCCAAGCTTGTCTTGAGCTCTACATTTTCAGAGATCATTTCCTTGATGCCTTCTTCCGATAATCTATCCAGACGGTCGCTGAGGAACATGACTTTGAGTTTCAAGTCGAAATTCTCCTTTGAAAGGCGCTCAATCGTGCTGCTTTGTTCTCTGAGCGTCAAACTCCTGCCCGGCTTTGTTGTAGTGCTCGTCCCCATTGTGAAAGAGGAGGGCGGGCGAGGGGTCTGCAGACCATTCTTGAATTTGTACTCCTTTGCCAACGACTCGGGGACCTGGACGTTCTTCACATGCTGGGCAAGCACGGTGTCTGTCGGTTCAGTGACTCCGAGGTTTTCACGCGACGCTTTCGGTGTCTTCAGAGGATCGTTATGATGAGGTAGCGCTGGACTAGATACTTCTGGCAGCGGCTCAAGATGGGAGCCAGATAAATCGTTGGATTCATCGCCCCCAAAGCCAGAGATGACGCTGCCGATACTTATTGAGCGCTGGAATGGATTGCTCGTAGACCTCAGCATCCCCAACGCAGGTGCCGCACCGCCCGACGATAGAGCGTAGTCAGCACCTATGCCAACAGTAATCTCGCTGCCATCTTGTGAATCTGAGCTGGCTATAAAGGATGAAGTCGAAGACCGCTGGCTCCCGAATCGACTCCGGAGGTACTTTGATCGCTTGCTGACCCGCAAGGAGTTACTGGCGTTGCTCGCGTTGCTAGCGTTGCTAACGGCTTCCAGTCGATCAGACGCATTCTGTGACTGCCGGAAAGGGTCCTCGGTCCCGGTGCCTGAGAGGGACGAGTTGTCATTTTCATGAATGGATTCAAGGTCATCCGCGGGAATCATGGTGACGGTGGCACCATCCCCTGTCGTGTTGCTGGCCATACTGACTGCCCTCGAAATAGTTCGAGCTGCGGCTGCTACGGTGGGAGAGGAGTCGAGGTTTTCGAGGCTAGCCGTCGTGTCCCCCGCATCGATCGTACCGACGGTGGAATTATCATCGGACTGCTTCGAAGTGCGAAGATTGCTTTCATTCGAGGTATCCATCGTATCGTCGTCGGCTTTGTGGGTGGCTTGACCGACTCTCCCGGTGGCGATGGGCGAAAGCGCGGGGAGAAAGCTAGATTCGACATCATTGAAGTGTTGGCGGACGGCTTCTTCAGAGATGGTTTCATCCTGGGCCTTGCTCTCATCGATCGTCACGGCCTCGATGTAGCTGCTTTCCAGAGGAGGGAGCCCATGATTGTTCTCGGAGACAGAGGCTTGTCCTGACCGAGGGAGCAGTTCCAGTATCGAGTCGTCGGGTTGTGATTTCGGGGTGCCGGACGGGCCTGGGGACGCAGCCTGGGCATGATTGGAATCCGCCATGATGGATTTCGCTTCGGCGCGTCAGCTTAAGGCGAGCCGCGCGACGAAGAGTGTGGTGTCGTGACAGCGAAAACCAGACGTGGGACGGCTTGCCGTCAGGCCAGGCGCATTTTGAGGGTCGCTGGCTGCAATGATGCCCTGCGACTCGGGGTGGCTATCGTCGATGATCGGGCAGTCTGGCAGTTCGACTTGAAAAGACTCTCTCTTCTCTGCAAGTGGGTGGGTGGGTACCTCTGCTTTTGGGAGGAAAGGGCGCGATCGGGATTTGCGATGGAGACAGGGCGATGCTGCACGAGGGCATGGGAGAAGAAAGGAACGAAAAGTGATATTGTATGGGAAATCAGCACTGGAGGCTTGTCGCCGAGCAGGGCACTCGCAGATGGGATGGCAATTTGATGCCGTTTGCTCAAGTTGACTTGTTGACGTCTTGGATCAAATACCACATGCATGCATGCAGCTTCCAAGTTGTTAGTCGTCAGCACGGCCCGCCCGACCTGAACCAAGCCAACCAGCCACATGCAGCTGCGAATGGAGTTCTGGACTTCTGGGAGTCGCAACCAGCAGCAAGGGGAGCTAGCAGCTGCAAAACTGGCCAATCAGCTTCCACAGCGAGGAGATGGAGATGGCTGCATCTGGATCTATGAGGAGAGGAACCTCTTCCACTCTTCCACTCTAGGATCCGCATCGACTGGCATTTACGCCACGTGAGGTCACCCAATTCCGGAATCATGGAACAAATAGCTCCGCATTGTTCTTGACCCCGATGTTTGTATATGTACACTGACACCTAGTCACATCTACATGCAACTCTTGAAACGGAATCATTCAACGCAGTCATTCCAACGCAATCAGAACGAGAACAAAAAAGAGGAAGAATACAGACAATAGTTTCTCCCGACGACCACTTCCATCGTCCCTCACAACACGCTCGCCTCAGCACGAGCAGGATGATTCCCCGAGGAATCTAGTTGGAGAACTTGGCATCAACCTGCTTGCTATATGGCAGATGCGCGGATCAGCAAGTTGAGTCTTTGGTACATACGATGGTCATGGACAAAAGAAGACGCAAGAGGGAGGAACGCACCCAGAGAACTTCTCGTAAGCACCGCGAGCGCCGTCGGTGATCTTTTCCTGGTTATCGCGGCTGAGGTTGAGCCCGGCCTTTTTGTTGATCATGTCGAAAGCTGTTTATGCAGACGGCACGATTAGTAGCCATTCAGGGTCTGCTTCTTTTGGAGCGCTGCAAGGCCAAGATGTCTGTTGTCTGTATCTAGGTATGTACCCACCCTTGTCACCATAATCCTGTTGGTCGCCGGTCTGCTGGTTCTGGTTCTGGTTCTGGTTCTGGTTCTGGTCCGGATTGGTGTCTCCGCCTTGCTGCTGTGGTGGCTGCTGGTTCCCGTTGGCAGGTTTGTCACCGCTTGAAACGGCGGTGGCGGCTTTCTTCAAGAAATCCATGGTATGTGAATGCAGAAGGGGGGGGAGACGAGGTAAACGTATCTATTATGTCCAATTTGTGTTCACGGCAACGAAGTGAAGAGCAAAGGAACAAAAGGAAAGGAAAGGAAAAACTACAGAAAGTGAAGATGGCAGGATTCTCAGCTACTAAAATATGTTTCCAGGCCACGTCCAGCATTGTTTCCGCTCTCCCTGATCGTCATCTCCCATCCTTTCCCACCATCGTCATGACCTCACGGACTGGCCGGCCCTCGTCGGCCCCGTCCCGTTCCTGACCTGTCCAGCTGAATAGGCTTAAGCCGGGCACCACTATTCTCGCACTAAGTACTTTATAGGTATCGATTGATGGATCCGGTCGTGATGCATGACCCTCACCACCTGCCAGTCTCATTTCCCCCGGGCTTCAATGCAATGCAGCTTCGGCGTGGAACCCCTCCTTCCCCAGTCTACGGGAAGCACTGCCATGGCGCCGATGCCATGATTCAAGCACCTCGTGAGCTTGGAGCTTTGCCGAGGCTTTCCAGCTTTCCACAGCTTTCATACTAAGCGCCGTGGGGCTCGCCATCGGGTTCCATCGTCCCAGTCCGGACGTCTCGACCCCGGGTTTGCTCTTTGCGTGGGTGAGTCTGTGCAGTGTGGAACAGGAAACTCGACTCATAAGTGGTCTGGTGAAGAAGATCAATGTTCCATGATATCCTACTGCTGCTTATTATTGTATATGCTCGGTGTGTCGGTGTGCTGCCCATCAGGCACCACACATGTCGAGAAGTTCCAAACACGGGGCGCACGACGCCGCAGCATTTTGCAGCCTTTAATGTTGAACCACACATTCGACGCTACCTCGTACTCAGCCCCCGAAGTATCCATCACCTTAGCCCCAAGCCTGTCATGTTCTGCTTGGGCCGTCTTGCTGAAAGAAAGGAAAGGAAAGGAAAGGAAAGGAAAGGAAAAAGAAAAACAGAAAAGAAAAAGAAAAACACAGACTCCGAGCTAAAAGCTGCCAAACAATTGACGGTTCCGCTTAGGTCCGAATAAGGAGCTAATGAGACCTCACCACTTCAAGGGAGCCGCAAGTAAACTTTTTGGGAGACAACTACCGGGACCCCTTTTTGTCATACAGGCTCTTTTTCAGATACTCGTCTGTTGTAGCATGCAGCGGTCTTTGTCTTTTGCTAACCCCATGACATATTCTTGCTGATACTATGACATATTCTACGGCTATACACGACCAAATACGCACGCAAAAGACACACGAAAAGATAAAGGTATCATCTGTGATTGGTGCCGCTAGTCTTTCAGCAAGAAAACGTCTTGTCAACCCCTGAGTGCTGCAAAGTGCGAGAAAGGGGGGAAAGAAACACGTAAAGAGACAGGGGCAAAAGTCGCATGTACCTCCAAAACACGTCAAGTCTCACAGACCAAACTCGGCAAGCATCTTCCTGACATTCTCAACATCAAGCACCACCTCTTCCACCATTCGGGGCATACGTCTCCGTCGAGCAGCAGCCTCCGCATCCGAGTCGCTCATCCTCTCTGGTCGCTGCAGACACGCAAACC
This sequence comes from Claviceps lovelessii, assembly GCA_018360185.1. Classification (NCBI taxonomy): domain Eukaryota; kingdom Fungi; phylum Ascomycota; class Sordariomycetes; order Hypocreales; family Clavicipitaceae; genus Claviceps; species Claviceps lovelessii. The sequence continues at coordinate 5,931 of SRPU01000797.1, read as the reverse complement.
TGTTCCATGCACGCAGAAGCTGCTCAAACTTGTCCTGGCCCCTCTGCTGGTAAAACGATCTGAGATGGTCCAAGTACACGTTGAGTTGGCTCCCGGGATCGGCACACTCGGCGACGAGGCTCGCTACGGAATCAAGTGACTGCTCGAATGCCATGTCCCCGAGCGCACCGCTCTGCAGACTCAGACTGGCGTCTTGGATCCTGGCTATCACGTCGCTGTGCCGTTGCATGTCGTCGGGGATGCGCATCACCTGGGTGGGACACTGAAGCACCGAGTCCTGTAGTTTCAGATACGGCTTGCCAAGGGAGGCGACGACCGATGCCGTGTGTTGACCTTCGAATATAATGGGCAAGTTGGCCTGTTGGAGGGCCTCGAGGAATGCTTCGGGCGAGACGAAACCCACGTGGGCGTATAATATCTTGACCCCCGTGTTGGTCCATCTGTGAGCGGCGCCAGGTACACCAGGAGTCTCTGCGACGTGGGGTCGTGGAGACTGCTCTCGGAACCAGTCCAAGGCGGCGGGGAGTTGCTCCAGTCTGTGAATGCAGCGGACGCAAGTCGAAAGATTTCCCGAGCTCGGCAGTGTGCTGCCGCGGTTTCGGGATTTCGAGTGAGGGGAAGGGGAGCCATGCCGCCCATGAAGATAGTCTTGCAGCCTGGCAAAGGCGTCGGCCCAGAACTTGTCGAAATTGAGGACAAGAATGCGTGGTCCTCGGGTTCTGTGTGGACTCTCGTCGTCTTTTCCCCTGGGCTTGGCGAATCTGGTTGTGGCGCCTTCCAGAAGAGCAACGAGGTAGATGTACAGGAGATTGGCCGGCTCTATCTGCGACACTCCGTTGGTCTGCCGTAGCCCGTACACACAGGAGAGAGATGTCCATGGATCGTCTACTGGGGGCGCTCTGGCAGCGAGCAGGCGCCTCAGAAGAGAGTCGTTCTCCTGGTCGTGGCCGCAGCCCTCGGGACGCGGCCGAGGGTACGAAGACTGTATAGTCACAGTTCTTGGCAGACGATACGCCGTGTGGAACAATTTGCTGCCCAGACGGTCGCCGCTCAGCAAGTCGATCGGGGCCAGACGGCTTGAAGAATGGAAGTCAAGACCGTCTCGACACCACGGCCACTGGAAGGGCTGGGCCTTGAGCGCCGTCCGGACATTTAGCATATCGGCGAGACTGCAGCGGTAGACTCGTCCGATCTCCGCGCCGCCCGTCAGACCAAAGTCTACCAGTTTGCTACCGCTGCCAGCCGCATGGGAATCCGGCTCCGGACTGGCGAAATCCTGCAGCGAGAACCACCGCACCGTCGCGGCATGCATCTGCCGCGGCAGCCCATCCGGGCCGGGGCCGTCTCCGTGCATGTACCGGGGCAGAAGACGCGGCAGCTTCTCGACATTAAGGCCACAGCCCGGGTTGCCCTCATCGTACACCACCGTGATCAGGCCCGCATAGGCATAGTCACCGACGAGGCGGAGGAGCAGATCCACGGACGACGCCTGGTGGCCAAAGTTTGCTGTGCCGGCTATGAACAACCGTATCTCGGCGTACGAGTGTATTCTCCGCAGGGCTTGGTCCAGATCATCGAGTGTGGTCGTGTCGGCGGCGGCCACGGTATGTGGTTCTGGTATCGAGGTTCGTGGAGCGAGATTGTGCATAGTCAATGATGGAGTATATCTTCAAAGACGCGAGTTTGGGCGTCAGTCTTGCGAGTGCCCAACCCGTGATGAGAACAAAGAGCACACAAAACCAATTAGCACAGCATCAGTGGATCCGCACCATGCATTGATCATGTTCTGCATCACAAATGAATTCATGTGCTGACGATGTCCCGGTCTCGCCTGCGCCCCCCGCCCCCGCCCAGAAGAAATCGCCGATGCAAAAGACAAAAGACACATCTAGGTGGGAGGAGGGCCTTTTGGCTAGACTAACGCTCATCTATGCATATACATTGTGCGCAAGTTATGTACATACATATGTATGTATGTATGTACGTGTCGGCAGATACTACCCAGAAGTGCCCCAGCTTGAACCAATGCCATGTATCCATCTCGCCCGCCTCACTTCACACTGTTCTCAAACAAGCCTCGTGAATTCTGATGACGAACAAAAGGCCCGCGGGGACGGAAGAGGGGTTGCAGCCTCTGCTGGCCAAGCCCAACATTTTTTGTCACATTCCTCATTACGATACTCAACGTATGTGAACACAAGACATATTTTTCATGCGCGCTGCCCGACACGGTAATCAAACAGAACTAAATAAGGGGGGGGAGAGATCTCTACCTGCATCGCGCGACCCGCCCTCGCTGTTGGGCAGGTCGTGAATGTATGGGTGGAGGAGAGCATGATGAATGGGAAATATAAGCTGGGCTTTCCCTTTGTCCTTTTTTATTATGTCGCAGCTAAAGATTTATAACACATTAGTACATGCCTATTGAAGCAAATATCTAATATAAAAAAAAAAGAAGAAGAAGAGCGAAGAAAGAGACAGCAGAAAGAGCAGAAAAAAAAACCAAAAAGGGGGGGGAAAAAGGAAAAAAGGAAAAACAGGGGACAAAGAAGAAAAGGAAAAACGGGAGGCAAAATGACCATTCCCCAAGACTTCATCTACCAACGATACGAGGACAAGTCCACTTACACCATCCTGACGAGTGACTTGGTCCTCACGGCAGACCTAATCGACCCCACAAAGGATTGTGTCATTTACGCCGACGTGCTGACGCTGAACGAGTCCCGCGGCAAACTCGTCTTTCCCGGGCGCAACCTGACCATCTGTTGCCGGTCGCTGGAGCCCAACGGTGTGGCCATCAGCACGCAGCCGCCGGATTCGCAAAAGGCGGCTCCGGCGCCGAAGCCCCGGACCAGCGACGATCCCGCCGTGAACAAGGGCAACCCCGATGGGCAGCATGCTGACCCCATCACCAGTGCGGACTTTGGCGGCTCCGGTGGCAACGTGACCATCCTGGCCGGCAGCATTGAGAAGCCGCTCACGATAAACAGCTCCGGCGGCAAGGGACGTGACGGGCAAAAGGGCGGGGATGCGGGCAAGGGAGCCGACGGCGCCAACGGCAGCGACGACGAGGAAAAGAGACAGGGACACTTTGGTCGGCCGGACGGTAAGTATCCCGGGTCTGCGGGGCGGAACGGCCAGGCCGGGGGCAACGGCGGCAACGGCGGCAAGCCGGGACTAGGCGGCAACGCGGGCACCATCACGGTGTCGACGGTTGTGGATCCCCCGAGCGTCTCGTCCACGGCGGCCGGAGGCCCCGCTGGTCAGCCCGGCGCCGGAGGCAGCGGCGCGGCGGGCGGCAAGGGCGGCATCGGAGGCAGGCTGGGAGAGTGGCAAGAAGTATGGCACGGACACAACAACGTCACCGAGGAGTTTGTCTACGTTGGGCGATACAGCAACGGCACCGACGGCGCAGCAGGCCGCGCCGGCCAGGTCGTCCAGGGCCAGAACGGGACAAGCGCCGCCGTCGAGGTCCAGAAGATGGCCAGCGTCCAGGCCACCATTGCCGCGAACGCGCAGCTGTTCGCGCAGCTGCAGCTCATGATGCAGGTCGTCAAGATACACTACCTCGACCGGGACTTTGGGCGGGCCAAGAACATCCTGGCCTGGGTGTTTGGCCTCACGGCCGGCCGGAGCGGCGGCGGCGGAGCGTATGCCAAGAAATGGGACGGCTTGCACCAGCAGGCGGCGACGTATCTCTCGCGGCTGGCGCGGGGACTGGATTACTTTGGCAACGCGGCCAACTTCTTGCCGCTGGCGTCCTTTAGCCTGTACAGCTCGTCTGTGACGCCGATGCTGGTCCTGGGCGGGACGGTGCAGACCGTCTTCGACACGTACACGCGCTATCTCAAGGACCAGACGTCCGGGTACGACGACTTCGGCAACGCGTACGGCGCGGGCGCGCGGGCCATTGACACGTACAAGAAGACGATTGCCGACGCGACGGAGCAGCGGGCAAAGCTCTGGGATGAGTGCCTCGCGCTGGAGTCGCAGGTGGCGGACGCGCACGACATGATGCTCCGCGCGGACCAGACCTTCCGGTACGCCGTAGAAGCGCGACGACGGTGCCTCAAGTTCGCGGCGATTGTCGACCTCATCACGGCGCTGACGGGCTTCCCCGCCGACATCATCGACGGGGTCAAGCAGGCCAAGGAGGCGGCCTGGTTCGGCGCGGCCGGCAGCCTGGCCGGCGGGCTCCCGGGCAACCTTCTCGGGCTGGGCAAGACCATCAACGTGCTCAGCAGCGACTTCTCCGACGCGCAGGAGCAGTGGGACAAGACGACGGCGGCGCTCGAGGCCGACGGCGCCGACTCGGCCAAGCTCGCCGTCGATCTCGACGCCATCAACCAGGAGATGGCCGAGTACATGGACATGCCCGAGGCGCGGGCCTACAACGCCGCGGTGCGGGCCTACGTGGGCCTCTGCCAGGCGCGCAACATGAAGATCATGGAGTGCTCCAAGCTGGACGAGGACGTGCTGGGGCTGGAGGCCAAGATCGACCAGACCCAGACCCAGATGGACGAGCTCAAGAGCACCGAGAGCGGCAAGCTGGATCCCACGCTGGCGCCGTACCGCACCTTTCTGCTGGGCCTGTACAACAACTACAAGGACAGCCTGCTCGACCAGCTCTTCTTCGAGACCACGGCCTTTCGCTACCGCACCCTCAAGGACTTTGGGCAGATGATCCAGAGCGGCAACACGCTCGCCGAGCTGAGCGTCATGCAGGGACAGATCCTCCAGGCCGTCATCGACCACCAGAACGGCGTCGGCGCCATCGAACAGCCCTTCCAGAGCCTCGTCACGCGGCCCTTCCAGAGCGCCACGGCCGAATCCGTCCTCAACTTCCTCAGCGGCCCGGGCGGCGACCTCGTCTTCCGCCTCCCCTTTGGCGAGGCCTCCTTCCAGGGCCTCGCCCAGATCCAACTGACCAAGTTTGCCGTCTCGCTCCCCGGCGTGCAGTTTGCCTCGTCGTCGTCGTCGTCGTCATCCTCGGAGCCGCGCAAAGTCTACGTGAGCCTGCGCTGCCACGGCGACTGCAGCGTCGTGGACCCCAAGTCCGCCACCAACATCTTGCGCTTCACGCACAACCCCATCATGGCGACGTACCAGTACGAGGTGGTCAAGGGGGACGACGGCAAGGACGAGGAAAAGTACCTTGCGGGGGGCGCGCTCGTGGACACGGGCGACGGGAATGAGCAAAAGTCCATCTCCCTGAGTCCCTTTTGCACCTGGACCATGAGTCTTCCGGCCAAATTCAACGTCGGGGTCGATCTGTCCCAGGTTGCGGACGTGATTTTGTCGTTTGGCGGGAAGGGATTGCCTGCATCGTGGACCAAGTTTGACTATCATGCGATGATGATTTAGGGTTTTTTTTTTTTTTAAAAAAAAAAAAAAAAAAGTTTTGTCCTTGTCACCTTGTTAGGGGAAACATAATGGGGGGTTTGATAGGAGGGGGCAAGGGGAGTGGCGCAGAATGTGAAATCAATAATGTGATGCGTTTATTGTACATGTTTTTTTTTGTTTTTTGTTTTTTTTTTCCTCACCTTTACTTGGGAAAAATGGAGGGAAGGACGACAGAAAGTGTCACAGAATATCCAACCATTCATTTGATGCGTTTTATTGCGTAGTGAGAAAAAAGTCCAAGGGGACAGAAGAAGCGAATGGTACAGAGTGTAGTGTGATGGGTTTTTGTTCTGCTGGTTCTATTACCGTCAGAATGGTCCAAATCGTCGAACCATTCATGTGATGCGTTTTCATTAAACCTGCCACTTTACTTGGTATAAAACAAGGAAGCGTGGGGGGCAGAGAATGCCGCAGAATATTAATCTATTGGTATGAGGGTTTTTAATTTTTCTTTCTGTCTTTCTTTTCTTTTCTTTTCTTTTCTTTTTCTTTTCTTTTTTTTTTCTTTTTTTTTTTTGTCCTATTTGC
>SRPU01000796.1:0-13813 GCA_018360185.1 Claviceps lovelessii | reverse complement strand
AAAAAAAAAAAAAAAAAAAAAAAAAAAAAAAGAGAGAGAGAGAGAGAGAGAGAGAGAGGGAGAGAGGAAACTTCATACTACCGACAAGACACAAATACGCAGACAAGCTGTATTCCATGACATCAAACTGCATTTGTTTCCCCCAGAGCCTTTCACCATAACAATGATTCAAGAATGCAAATCCCGATAAGAGACACTACCTGATTGACTCTTGTTTTTCCCCGTCTCCATCTCCATGATACTCGCCCTCACCCCTATACAACACGATAGCTAGAAATTCCCAGCTACCACGGTAGCCGCGCCGTGAATGACCGACACCTCCACGACACGAATCCCTGCAGCACGTCCAGATAAAGTGGCTCAACTTCATCTTTTCTACGACATCAACATTTCGGACCCTCCCTCCCTCGCCGCACATGAGTCCCCAATGCTATTTTTATCCTGTGACGGATCCAAGTCAACCCCCCTGGAGAACCCGTATTGCACCAAGGATGGAAACGAAGCCGCTCTTTTCGCATCGACGGGCTTTACGTCCGCACTGCCTGTGGTGTGCTTGGGGAAGACAGGGCGAGGTACACCAGTCGTAGGGGATGCTGAAACTGTTTATCGAGTTTATGTGGCACGATGATTGGACGGACCTGTAGGTGTAGGGAGGTGGTTAGGGAAGCTGTGCTGTGTAGGCGTTGTTCTGAGAGAGAGAGAGTGTGTGTTTTTTTTTTACGGAACGAGAGGTATAAGTAAGGGCTGAGCTTTAACGACTTGAGAGGATGTTGTTTCGTGTGGTTTGGGGATATGAGAAATAGGGGAAATCTAGGGGGGAAGAGAAGGAGGAGGAGGAAAGGTAAAAATAGACAAAAGAGTAAGGGGGGAAGAATATGCACAGGGAAGCAAAGGAAAAGAAGAAGAATATATACTAAACTGAATCCTTATAGCTGCCCGAATGGATCAGCATCATAGAAGCAGCCAAAGCGGCATGTTGCCTAGGCATAGCACAGCCGCCCCTATGAATATATTGATAACCCTCGCGGTGTCCTAGCGCACTATGCCAGTCGGATGTATTGTTCACCCTAGGCATAGGGAGAGCGTGCCATGCCCTACTCCTAGCTTCTTCTTTGTAGTCTGTTTGTTTGTTTTTTTGTTTGTTTATTTATTAACCTCTCTGCTAGCTGTTTTATTGCCTTTTTATACGCTTCTTAATAAGCTTTTCCCCTTTTTCTTATTAGCTTCTTCTTTATAAGCTTTTTCTTTTTCTTAGCCTCTTTATAGGCTATTTTCCGCCTCTTACTAGAATCTCTTTATAAGCTATTCCTTTTTATTATCTCTATGAGCTTGTTCATAACCCATCTTCCCCTCTCTTTATAAGCCGTTCTGCTTATGGAAGCTTCTTGACTGGCTGTTTTTTTCTCTTCTTATTAGCGTCTCTATACGCTGTTCTCTCCTCTTTCTATCAGCTTCTCTGGAAGCTAGTTTTTTTCTTCCATTTTCCCTTTTTTATTCTCCTTCGTAAGCTGTCTTTCTTTCTATAACCTCTCTCACGAGCCATGGCCCCCTCTTCGTATTCCTCTCGTCATAAGCTGTTTTGTTTTCCTCTTGCGAAAAGCTTCTTGATAAGCTAGTTTCTTTTCTTTCACGCCCCTTTGTAAGCCATCTTCCTTTACGCAACCTTCTTCACTAGCTCTTTGCCCCTCTTCCCGTTACCCTCTTCGTAAGCTATTTGTTTTTTCTCTTTTTTCTTTCACCCTCTTTATAAGCTACCCCCCCCCCCCCTTCTTTCTATAAACTTCTTCTTTAGAATCTGTATTTTCCCTCTTCTTGCTACCTTTATTATAAGCTGGTTTTTCTTTAGTATTCTTTCTCACTTCCTGTTCTTTCCTCTTTTTATTTTCTTCTCCTTTATAAGCTATTATTCGCTCCCTTTTTTTGTTTTCCTCTTCTTTAAGCTTTTTTCTCTCTTTTATATGCATCTCCACTGGCTGTTTCCCCCTCTTTTATTAGATTCTTTATAAGCTATTTATTTTTCTTTTTATCAGCTTCTTCTTTATCTAATCTTTCTTTCCTTTTTCGTTAGCTTCTATGCAGGCTATATTCTCCTCTTTCATCAGCTCCTTCTTCCCAAGCTTTTTTTTTTCCACTCAGCTTCTTCGCGAGCGGCTAGTATTCTCTCTAGGCGGCTGCCTGGAGTAGTCCTCCATCTTGTGCCCCCCCCCCGCCTCTTTATAAATACAAAGGCTTACAATACGACACCAATCCTGCAACCGTACATCAAAAGAGAAGAACAAGAAGGAGACTAGAAAAGAAAAGAAACTAGAGCCCTATACCAGCCGAGTTTTCCGGCATCCTCGGAGCAGGAAGAACGTCGGGTGGCTTCTTCTTTGCTGGCTGTTTCTTTCCCCCTGTCTGTGAGCTTCTTTGCCAGCCGTGAAAAACATGCTTCGAACGCGTGCTGCGAATCCCTCGAACAACAACACACGCCTCGAGCTGTGGCATACCGCGATATCCCGAGGTCGCCGCGTTTGCCTAGCTAGGGCTATAGCCCGTTTACCTCCGCACACCGCCACGCATAAAAACTCACCTCAGCACAGCCCTCTCATGGTTTTCCTTCAATTAACAATAGCGTTATCCTCTCATCACACAACGCCCTCGTCCCGTTGTACGTTGCTATCATCAGCTTTCTTGCTCACTGCTTTCTACATTCATTATTACCACTAACCAGCAGCCGTTTTCCGTACGAAATCTCGCATTCTATATAGCTATATAAGGTTTCTTAGGCTCCTAATAATTAGAGCATAATAACTAGCTATATAGCTCTCACTTCCCCTTAGAAAACCTTTTTAACAAAGGAGGAGATCGCCTAAGATCATGAGGACACCCTTGAACTCCTTAATCGACTTAGCGATTTCCTTTAATCAGAGCATAATAACTAGCTACGTAGCTCTCACCCCCCCCCCCCCTCGGGAGACCTTGTTAATAAAGGAGGAAGTCGCTAAGTTGATTAAGGAATTCAAGGCTGTCCTCGCGATCTCGGGCGATCTCCTCCTTTGTTGATAAGGTCTCCCGAGGGGAGTGAGAGCTGCGTAGCTGGTCATTAGGCTCTGATTGTCAGGAGCCCAAGAAACCTTGTACGATTATGTAGAATGCGAGATGTCGTGCGCAAAACGGCTGCTGCTTAGGGTAGGGTTCTTCGCGAAGAATACCCGGGTATGTGTAGCGTTGAAGTTGTTCTCTACTTGGTGTTGGCGCGGGGGAAACCCCTTATATGTGGGTTTCCCAGACCGTAACTTACTTTCTCAATGTAATGGATTGGTGCGCCGTGAGGTAATCGGCAGGAATTACTTGTGGTGAAGTTCCAGCGGAGAAATGTCAAATATCTGTGTATAAATCCTGCCAATATCCAGGAATTACTTCTGGCGAGGTCCAGCAGAGAAACGTCAAATATCTGTGTATAAATCCTGCTAATATCTAGGAATTACTTCTGGCGAGGTCTAGCAGAGAAACGTTAAATATTATATATAAATCCTGCTAATATCCAGGAATTACTTCTGGCGAGGTCTAGTAGAGAAACGTTAAATATCTATGCATAAATCCTGCCAATATCCAGGAATTACTTCTGGCAAGATCCAGCAGAGAAACGTCAAATATTGTGTATAAATCCTGCCAAAGTCTATCCTGTCCCATTTTTCGCCCACATTCACTTCCCCTTTTACAAAGCTCCCCCAAATTCAATTCAATGCAAACCCCATCCACCATCTTCCATCCACGACGACGACGACAAGCCGTGGAAGAACAACATACCACGTTTTGGGAATTTTCTATGCAACAATGCGCAAGGCCCGGAAATTTTCAAACAAAGATGGCGTGGCCTCCCAAGAAAGACCAAAAGGAAGGGGAAAAAAAGAATAAATGAAGAAGAAAAGGGGGGAAAACGAAAAAAAAAAAAAAAAAAATCATCTACTTTCTTCGTCGTAAACCGCTGATGCCATTTCCTGTCTCAGCCTAGGTATCCCGTACCTGTAAGCCGGACGAATAGCTTTGGGGGAACTAATTGAAAACAAATGATGTATATGCTCTAGAAGAAGAAGAGAAAGGGATAAAAGATAAAAAATCAAGAATAAAAGGAAGGAAAGAAAGAAACGAAAAACGGTAAAAGCGCATGCCGAGAAACGACGAGGCCGAAATTGCGTAAAACAAGAGCCGTTGTGACCTGTGAAACGCTGCCTAGGCCATGCTATAAACGAGAAACATTGTGAAAAAATTGCAAAAGAACATTTGGACGTTTTTGGGCGTGTTTGAACGGCACTTGTGTGCTCTAGAGGAATCGCCGTATGTCGGCGAAGCATATCTATATCCATTCTTTTGAATGGCCCAAGATCTTTTGGTGCTTTTTGTTTAAAAAAAAAAAAAATCTTTTCCAAAAAGAAAACAAGCCCTTTTCCTTTGTTCTTCCCTTTGTTCTTGGTGCATGACTGACGCATGTTGCAAATGCACCCTTGAGTGTTGGTGTTGAGAAGGAGATTCGCGTCGCCAAGATATTCAAACTTGGCCATATGGGGTGTTATTGTCCAAACCACCGACGGCATTGTCATTGTTGGTACGGATGCTCCTGCTTGACGCTGGACTCGGATGCTTCCTTCATTAGCAAGCCCTCGGGCTTCGTAGGTTTGCTCGTCCTGTCGTCTTTCGCGCCGGCGCCGCCAGCATCTCTGGGCTGCTCGTCATGGGTCGACGTCCTGCTGCAAGACAAGGCGGTCGAATTGGAGCTGCTCAGACCCAGTACGTTCCTGGGTATTGCGCACTCATTGTCGTGGTTCGCACTAAAGACGGGATTCTCCACGGCCAAAAGGCTTGTTGAGTCAATGGGCATGTTGTATACAGCATCTCCTTGCATTGGATTCGTAGCATGGTTGCTGGTACCGTCCTTTGAGCCTCTTGTATCCGTATCCAGATACACCGTGTTTTCATCTGCTGCCGTCTTTTCCAAGCAGCCGTTTATTTTTGCTTCGGGTGGGCACGTAAAGGGGCTAATGGGTGGTGAGCTGAGCGCGCTGTCTCCACCGGTACATGACTTCTGCGAAAATTATTGGTTAGCAAGAGATGTTTAGACTGGTATTGAAAAACTGGGCCGAGATAGCAAATGAAAGAGGAGGGAGAGGAAGAAAGAAGAGGAAAAAATATAAAATAAAATAAAATAAAATAAAGAGATATAAAAAAATTATAAGAAAGAAGTAAAATAAAATAAAGGTTATAATAAAATATAATATAATAAAGTAAGATAAAGTAAAGAATAGTAAAATAGAGTAGAATAGAGTAGAATAAGATAAAAGAGAATAAAAGAAAAAGAAAGAAAGAAAGAAAGAAAGAAAAGAGGCAACATACCGTAACATTAACATAAGCATCCAGTTTCCTCTTCAATACCTCGGACCGCACCGGCTTGGCAAGATAATCATTCATGCCCGCCGCCAGGCACTTCTCCCGGTCTCCCTGGATCGCCGACGCAGTCATGGCAATCACTAGCACCTGGCGAACAGCTTCGATGGCGTCCTTTCGGATCAGCTTGGTCGCCTCATAGCCGTCCAGCACGGGCATTTGCACGTCCATCAGCACAATATGATATGGTTCGCCGTCTTGGGCCTTTTGGCGCAGGCCTTCCAGGGCCTTGAGTCCGTTCTCATACGCGCTGACTTTGGGATAGCCGAGCCGCTGCACGTACTGGATGGCAATCTTCTGGTTGATGGGGTTGTCTTCCGCGACGCAGATGCGCACGTTTTCCTTGGAGATCTGAGACAGGTCCAGGAACGGGTTCGGTGAGGCCACCCTGTCAAAGGGGGATGTCATCAGAGAGTAGCGGTCGATGGGCGGCGAGGCCTTGCCGAGCGCATCGCCCGCGGACACATCCGCCTTGGCCTTCTCAAACGTGACGGTAAACCAGGCAGTCGTGCCCTCGCTCTCCTCGCTCTCCAGCTGGATCTTGCCCTTCATCATAATCTCAATCAGGGACTTGCATATGCTCAGACCCAACCCGCTGCCACCATACTTTCTCGCCGTGCTGGCGTCCGCTTGGCTGAACGGCTGGAAGAGCTTTGCGAGCTGTTGCGCGGGGATCCCGATGCCCGTGTCCTTGACCCAGAACGTGAGCGTCGCACTATCGTTGGTTTCCGATTCCAGTCTTGCCCCGATGGTGACGGATCCGTCCTCTGTGAACTTGAGGCTGTTGCCGATCAGGTTGCCCAAGACCTGGTGCAGTCGGATGGGATCTCCGTAGATGAGCATCGGGGGCAGGTTGATGTCTTGGACGATCTTGACATTCTTCTTGGACGTCTTTTCCCGATTGCTGTACGACACGGCGCGGACCACTTCTCGGACCATTTCTTCGGGATTAAAGGCAATAATGTACAGCTTCATCTTGTCGGCCTCCATCTTGGAAAAGTCCAGAATGTCATTGATCACGGTGAGCAAAAGATCGGCAGAGACGCGGATGGAGTCGGCCATCTCGAGCTGCTCCTTGTTCAGGTTGCTGTCCCGGAGGAGCTCCGAGTTGCCAATGACGCCGTTCAACGGTGTCCGCAGCTCGTGGGAGACATTGGCAAGAAAGATTGCTTTGGCCTTGGCGGCTTCCTCGGCCAGCTTGACGTTCCGCTTGGCCTCTGCCTCGGCATTCTTGGCCTTGGTCTCCGCCTCCCTGGCGTCGTCCAGGGCACGCTTCTGAACGGCAACCATGGTTCGGTTTTCCGCCGAGATCTTTTCCACGTTCTTCATCGACAGGGCATTGGAGTAGCTGATGCCAATCTGGTTCACGAGGAGCTGGAGCACCGTCACGTTTCGGTCGGTAAACGAGCCCGGCTCGCCCTCGAGGTACAAGACGCCCAACAGGGGTTTTGTGCCGTGGAAGATGGGAATGGCGATGATGGCCTTGCCGCCCGGATAGCGCTGCAGCCAGGACTCGCTCACATTGCCGAACCGCTCGTCGGCCAACAGGTCCGGGATAAAGACGGACTCTCTGAAGCGCGTGCAGTAGAGAACCACGTTCTCGGCAATCAGGGTCGATCCGGAAAGAGGAAGTCCTGGCTTGTGCGCGGATGCACCCTTTTCGGGATCGCCGCTCGCCGCCACACACCACGATGCGCTGCTCGTGTCGCCATCCTGAACAATGATGGCGGCCCTCGTGGCCGAACCGCCACAGGTCTGCAGAATGACGTCGCACATCGTCTTGAGAAGCTCGTTTACCTGCAGCACGGACGAAATGACTTGCGAAGAAACGAGAATCGCATGCAGATCAATCATGTCCAGGGCCGGCAGGCCCTCGCCGTCCTCTGCCGGCGTACGCATCGATCCCCGCCAAGCCCCGATCCGCTCGCCCCTACAGTCGGACATGGCGTTTGACGGCACCTGCGTGAGCTCATCGCCGTCCTCCCCGTTCCCGGACCGATAGGGCCCAGGCGGCGACTGCGTCGCCACCAGGTCCGTCTGGATCCCGATTTCGGCCGTCCTGTGGTTGCGCGTGGGCCCGTGGAGCAGAAGGCTGTGCTCTTCCTCAATGGCAGCGGCGACCCCCGTGGCGGCAATCTGACGATACAGGCAGACTGCATCTTGCAGGGCAGCTCGGGCCGATCGTCTTGCGCGACGTCGCACGAAGAAGCCAGCCATGAGATAGTTGCCCAGGGCCTCCTCGAAACTGAAATTGTGCTCGGCAGCGTGGTCCAGCGCGTCTTCGTAGTCCTGGATGGCTTGACCGTGGTCTTTTGACAGCTCCGCCACCTGGGCGTTGAGCAGCCTCGCCCACGAGCGATAGTTGACATCGTTCGCGGTTGACCACGATTCTATCATGTTCACGTATTCACGCAGCTTGCCCACAACGTGCTCCGTCTGTACGGAGAAGTCTTCGGACCGCGATCGAGGGTCCTGCATCAGTCGTAGCAACTGGCCCGTTCGAGCGAGCCCGTCAAAGAGCAGAATCAGTCGACTGCTCCGAGCCGACCAGAGCATGTGCAGCTTCTCGACGCAGCGAGCCCCAATCTCAACGGCTCGCTCGTAGTGACCAAAGAGGAACAGGGCGCAGAGTTCGAGGCCTTCGTAAAACAGGGACGATCGGTTGCTCTCCTGGGTCTGGCTCGTCAACCAGCTCTTATACGCGACCGAGTCGTGTTGCTCATCAGTCATGACCCGGACAGGGTCGTGTACAAAAGTCTTGCCTTGCAAGGCTCGGCAGACCTGCCGCGTTGCGACCAGGAGCGAGCCACCACGGGTGTCGTAGGCCCAGTTGACGATGTCATCACATCCGAACTGGCAAAACGACTCCAGATCGGCGAGATTGTCGCTGGCGAAGAACCTGGTCAGCGCGGAGAGCCCATAGCTGAGAATCGTGGACAGGCGGTCCCCCCCGACGGAGGCAAGTTCAATCGCATCCTCCAACTGGGGCACATGCAGCGCCAGCGAATACTGGACGTGACCGATGAAGATGGCATGCAGCATGTTGCCACGTCCCATGGAGAAGGCGTCCCGCGACGAGTAGAGCAGATGCTGGCAATGCGCACCCATGTCGATCGCAAACTGAACCATGTTGAACCTCGCCAAGGCAACGACACCGACGTGGAGAAAGGCCATGCCTGATTGCGGGAACGCGCCCCGAGAAAGATGCATGTCCATCATGACGAGAGTCAAATGATAAAAGTGCAAGCAATCGCTCCACCAAGCGGCAGACGCGGTCTCGGCCAGAACAGCTCCGATGGACGCGGTGATGGGCTCGTTCTTCTTTTGCGGCTCCAGCAAAGACTGGCGATCCAGTTCTTGTATCTGCTTGACAAGCTTGAGAAACCTCTTGTCGCAGTTCTCGTATGTCGGCTCATCTTCGAGCAGGACTCCCAGCGCGGCGAGGCACTCCTTCAAAGACATGAAAGCAGCCAGCGAATTGCCATTCTGCGCGAAGATCCGTGATTGCAACACGTACGCCGGCGCCTTGTCCACAGCCGACTTGACGTTGGCAAAGATGACGGACAGCAGGTCATTTGCTGACTGCAGCTGCCCCATGAACAAGTGGCACTCTGCCGAGCGCAGGTAAAGCTGCATCGTCTCATCGTAGGACACGTCCTCGGTACCATCTACCCAGCAACGGTCCTGCAGAAGCTCGATGGCGGCGCCGTAGCATTTCGCGGCCGTGGACCTCGCACCATTCTCCGTCGCGGCTTGGGCGCAGTCCATGAGCAGCTTGCGAAATTCTCGCCGCAGAGGCAC
This sequence comes from Claviceps lovelessii, assembly GCA_018360185.1. Taxonomy (NCBI): domain Eukaryota; kingdom Fungi; phylum Ascomycota; class Sordariomycetes; order Hypocreales; family Clavicipitaceae; genus Claviceps; species Claviceps lovelessii. Next base: position 4,588 of record SRPU01000796.1, on the reverse strand, counting down.
GCGGTCGAGTATGATGGGCACTGCCTCGCATATATGTGAGGCCGTGCTGTCGCGTTGCCTCGCCTCGACCGCGTAATACTTGAGCAAGGTCTGAGAGATGATGAAGTGCATACGCCTCGAGTTACTGCATTCCTTCAGTGCCAGCGAAGCATTCACGTATCGGTCATGGGCGAAGCGGAACAGGTCGTCGACATCGCTCGGGACGATGATGTACGCCTGAATGGCTGCTTGGAGACCGGCGATGGCTTCGGCTTCCGAGTATGAGCGCTTCGTCGAGAGCTCTGGACGTTGTTGGTCCACACCGTCGTCCTCGCGGTATTCAAACTCGCCCTGCATCAAGCGGCTGATGATTTCGAATGAAAACGAAGTCCCCAGCAAGGCAGCCCAGGAGAGGACAGCGCGCGCGGCCGGTGGCAGCTCATCCAGCCTCCTGGTGATGAAACCCGTGTCCAGGACGTCATAATCCTTCTCGCCCTGGAATTGAGCAAACAATTTCTCAAGATCAAAGTGCCAGATGCTGTCATGATAGTCGTACCAGATGCACTTCTTGCGATGGCATGCGCGGAGCATCTCTCGCATGTAGAATGGATTCCCAGCCGTCTTTGATTGGATCACGAGTGCGAGAGACATGATCTCGTCCTTTGGCCTCGATAGGGTCGCCGAAACATAGTCGACAATGTCAGGTTCCGACAGTGGTGCGAGGCAGATTCGCGTGACCCTTGGTCGATTGCTGCGAGAAACCTCGTCCGCGTCGGCGGGATGTATTATCTTGTCCATTTGTTCTCTCGAAAGCTCCTCGGGTCTGTAGGTCATGATGATGAGCATCTTCATCTTGGCTCCAATCATTTGGGTGATCAGCTCCAACGATTCATCATCGGCAAAATGCAAGTCGTCGAGACAAAAGCAGATGAATTTATGATTGGTGAAGACGCGCAAGATATCCAAGCAGGTATTCATGAGACGCGTCGTTTTGGTTGAAGTTCCGGCGCACAAGAACTCTTGCGGTGTTTGCGACGCATGGTTCACGGCTTGATTCAAGGTGCCTGGTGAGCTGCCCGGCGATGACCCCCGACTTTTGGCGCCAAGTCTTCCGCTACTAGCACTGTTGGTGTTGTTGGTGTTGGTGCTGGTGCTGGTGCTGGTGCTGGTGCTGGTGCTGGTGCTGTTGTTGTTGTTGTTGGTGCTGGTGCTGGTGCTGTTGCTGTTGTTGCCAGATGGCAGCGGCGTATTTGGAGACGTCAGACGGAGCATCGGGCTACCCAGGGCATCAGGCGGGCCTAGCAAGAATTCGGGCAGGCCGAGCTTTCTATGAAGCGTGGGCCACACGGGCCGAACGTACTGCTTGAGTCCCTGGTGAAAGGGGGTCTCTGTGTTTCTTTCGCCCCAGACTTGTTTGAACAGAGAGGACAGCAGCTTGAGCAGAGGTCCAAACGCGGTGCGCCGAGCCGTGTCAAACTTGGCAGTGGCACAGTAGCCGTGTCGTCTAGCCTCGCCCAAGACGCTCTGCACGAGGAAGCTCTTCCCCAGGCCTCCAGCTCCTTCAATGGTGACAATCTCACAGTTGCCGCGCCTGGTGGAGAACTTGGCAGTGCCCAGCTGTCGCGAGAGACTCGAGGCGCCGGAATCATTGAGTCCGAGGCGACCGCCGTCCGGACCAGTGATGTCGCTGGCGCTCGCGGTATCCAGCGACATGGAGTGGTGCCGCTCCCAGGGTTTTACCGGACGTGACCGGGCTCCGGAGTGAGCCGACGACACCGTTTCATTCGACAGGGTCTGGGAATCAGACAAGATGGACGGGTAAAAGCCAGTCCTAGGGAATTTGGCATCGGACGCGGCGTATGTGAATGAATTGCTCCTCCGAGTCGTGCCATCGGCAGAGCTCACACCGTCTTCGCTGGAAATATCATCAATGACGCGCTCATTCATCAAGCTCGAAGCCTCCGAGAATCGGGTGGAAGCACGTTTGCTGCTCAACGAGTGGCTCCGAGATACACGATCAATGACCTTGATTAGTTCGTTTCGTTCGGCGTGTCGCCCAATCATGGTGGTGGGCAGGACGAAGAAGGATGAGACGTCTTTGGACCCAATCTCCATGTCCCTGAGCGCTGCCGAATCGCCGTTCAGGAGGAGCTGCTGCACACTGGCGAGATCATGGCGTAGTCCGCTGGCTGAGTGGTAGCGGTCGGCAACATTCTTGGCCGTACACTTCTGGATGATGCGCCCAATGACATCCGGGACGTCCATCCGAACGGTGGCGACGTTGGGCACTCTTCGACCGAGCACGCCTTGGACGATGTCCATGGGAGTCTCCCCCGTATATACGGGTTGCTGTGTCAACAAAGTCCAGAGAAGGATACCCAGAGAGTATATGTCGGTGCGGGCGTCGGGCTCGGCCGGCATTCGGCCAGTCTGCTCGGGACTGATGTAGAGAAGCTTGTTCTTCACGCCAACCTCCTTGGAAAGCGTTGACCAGCCAGTACTCGTCAGACCGTGCTCAAAAGTGCGCAGACCCGATCCCAAGGAGATGATGCGAACCTTGTTCTCTTCGACACTGAAGTGGAAAGCATCGGCCCGGATCTCACCGTGTACAAGACCCTGTCCATGATGTAGTATCTCCAGACATTGAACGGCGCCAATGGCAAAGTCGAGGAAATATTCGAGGCTCATCGGTTGCCTCTGTTCGGACGACTCGGGCTTGGCACGGTATGGGACAAGGACATCGCCCTCTCTGCGCGCTTGGTAGCATGCCGGACCAAAATCGATGATGTCCGCCAAGAAATTGTGGCCAGGATGTTGATATATGCACACGGTGATGGTGCCACGATCTCCCAGTGCAGGATTGAGTCGGATGAGATCAATGGGTTTGACAATATGACAGCCAGCCGGGTCAGCGGTAGCGGTGATGTTTTTGGCGATTTGAAAGCCTCGTTCTTCACGAATCGTGTGGAATGATACCCGAGCGGCAACAAGTTCCTCCACCAGAGGGAGCTGTTCAATGGATTGTGTAGGCGTGGACATCGATTGCGGAAATGGTTGCGGTGTTCGCGGGGCGGTCTCATTGTTTTGCGTCTCGAAGAAGGGGCCTTGGTCGCCATTTTCGGGAGAGGGTGATGGACCACCAGACTGCAGCTTCGCCACAGAGCCAGGACAGGATTCGTTTTGCCAGGAAGAGTTGTTTGGCGGTGGATGTGTGACTGCTGGAGAAACAAACCGAGTTCCATGAACGAGCCTATTTTACGACAAAGGTCAGCGCCGTTCAAAATCTTTGGCCTTGATGTGGATTCTTATATTGCTTCTTTCTTTCTATCTTTTGGTCTTCTTTTCGTTCCTTTTTTTTCCGGGGTGTTTTTTTTTTTTCGTTTCTTCCTGGGTCATCGCATAGTTCCATCCACAAGCACGCAAACTGCCCCAACGCAGCCACGCACTCCTCTTCTTCTCCAATCTTCTCCGCGCTCCGTGTTGTGCTTCTCCGCCGCCGCCGCCGCCGAAGAAGAAGAAGAAGATGATGAACCGGAAGAAAGAAGAGGAGAAAGAACACCAGTGGTTGGAAAACGAAAACCGTCGTCGGCACGTTTGTTGGAACCTACCAGAAATCGTAGCTCGTGTGTATGGGATCCCGCGATTCGTCCCACGTGTATCCGGCTATCTGGCGGAGGCGCTCGAAAAGTCTCTGCGGAGGCGGAGGCGAGTCAAGGACATCGTCAGGCACCAACGCGGCGCCGTCCATGATGGGGAGGACGACACTGCGGGACGAAAAAAGTTCCGCAGCTGGCGCCTGTTCTGAGAGGATTGCTGTTTTTTTTTTGTTTTTTTATTCGACGACGGGGGAATCGAGTTTCTCAGATGGGGGAGAGAGCTAGGAGGAAGGAATGCGGAGGACGAATACGTTAAGAACTAGAAGGCTCTAGGACATGCAGTCGACCAGGATGATAGAAGCCCGTACTCCGTACTCAGCGCCCATTCTCAGTCGGCCGAATGGGCGAATCAAGAGGAGAAAAAGGAGGGGGGATGGGGGTAGAGGCGGGCGGACGCAGGAGAAGGGCGATGTGTGTTGTGAAAGCAGTGCGAGGGCGAGCAAGAGAGAGAGAGAGAGAGAGAGAGAGAGAGAGAGAGGAGGAGGAGTCCCGCCGACTCGAGAAATAGCGAGCTTGCAGGACGAAAGGCGGAAGGCCGTCGTGGGATGTGAATGCGAGATGTCTGTTGAAAGCCACCCAACCCAGGTAGGTTGCCAGGTGCCAGGCGAGAACAGGGCGTAGCAGGGCGTGCGTGGGCGGCTGCACCAAGCCTTGCTTGGACGGGGAGCCCATTGAACATTGACGGTCAACCCTCCAGTCGGGTGGGCAGGCGGGCAGGCGGGCAGGCGGGCAGGCGGGCAGGTGGCTCTTGCCGTCTGGTGCGTGCGTGCGTGCTCTGGTAGGCGCTGACGTCGACGGCGGCGGCAGAGGCCCCCCCCCCCGGATGTGCAGTGTGCACTGCCCGCCCAACCGCCTGCGCGGCACCTACGCGGCACCTCGGACAGCACGGCTTTACTGGGTCGTACAGCATCCGGTGCATCCAGCACACTATCCAATATGGCATTGATGCGAAA
>SRPU01000795.1:0-13823 GCA_018360185.1 Claviceps lovelessii | reverse complement strand
ATACTCTTTATAGCTATATCTACTAAGTAATATAAAAAAAAAAAAAAAGAAAAAAGAAAAAAGCCTATTTAAGTTCCTTATTTACCCTATTAAGAAATAAGTAATATTAAAATATAAAAGTATTAAGGCTAAATTAAAGCTTATATAAAGGCTAGTATTATTAAAGTATATATTAAATAGTACACTATATAAAGCTAATTAAGGAATATATTATATCTATATTAGGCTATTATTATAATATATATTACTTTAGTATAATTTAAATAGTATTAAAGCTTTAGTATTCTTTAGGTTTTTAAGTAATTTTTATATTAACTATATATAGCCTATTTACTTAATTAATATATTATAATACTTATTATATCCTTTAGTATTTTTTATAGCTAAAATAAACTTAATTTAGTACTTAAGGGGTTTATTTACTTTATTATTTTAAAGCTATATAAAGCTTAGGTAAAAGTTTTATAATACTTAAAAAGAAAGAGAGTTATTTACTATATATTTTATTAAATTAATATAAAAAATAAAATATATTCTCTTTAAAATATTTAGTTTTATAGTAAGGGGGATTAGGACCTTAAGTATAGTATATTTAGCTATTACCTAATCTAGCTTTTTATTTAAATAAAGGGTATAAATATTATAAAGGCTAAACTATATCTTATTCCTTAGTTAATAATACTTTACTAAATAGTATAACTTATTAAAGGATTTTTATTATTATTATTAAATAAAGTTAATAGTAGCTTAAGTAAGTACTATATTTTATTTAATATATTTAAGGAACTAGACTACCTAACCCTTAGCTAATATATAGCTTTAGCTAAGAGCTAGTATATACTAAATAAAATTAATATTAAAACTATAAAGGGCTATATATATATTAAGGCTAGTAATTAAAAAAGTATAGTTATTAAAAGTAAGCTAATATACTATAAAATATATAGATTAGTTTATTTAAGTAAAGAAAACTATTACTTTAAGTACTATCTATACCTCTTAGTTTATATATTTAGTACTACTATTAATTTAGGGATAGTAAAATATAAAAAGAAGCTATATAGTATTAGTAAGGGAGTAAAGTATTAACTAAAACCTACTTACTTAGTCTAAGCCTTAGTTTAAAATAATACTTAAGAGAAATCTATAGAAATATTACTAATAGTTAAGAAAGCATTAAGTATATACTTTAATACTTATACTTATTATAGCCTTTAACTATATATACTTAAAGAAGTAATTTATAATAACTATAAGGAACTAGGGGGTATCTATATTAAATCCTAGAAGATTAGTTATAAAGTCTACTAAAATCTATAACTAATATCTATTTAGCACTAGAATAGGTTAAAGGAGGCCCTAATATAGGCGCTAGCTCTTATAAGCCTTATAATAATAGTAGTTTTATATATAATATATAATATTTATTAATATATCCTTTTAGTAGTAGCTATAATAAAGTGCTTAAAAGGTTATATTTTTTTCTAAGTAGCCTAATAAGAGTAAGTTATAGGTTTATTAAACTAGTATAGTAGTAAGGGGCTTATACTATAATACCTAAAAATAGCTATAAAATAATAAAGTATTATAGGCATTAATTATATAGTCTTTAACTTATTAATAGGTAGCTGCCTTAATAAGAAACTATTAAGCTTTAAACTACACTACCTTAATCTTTATATAATATATTAGGTTAGCCTATATACCCTAGTTCTAAAGGCTTTAAAGATAAGTATTAGTAAAGAAATTATACCCTTATAGGCTAGTAGTAAAGGCTATATTCTAGGTTTAATCTATATTTATTATAAATATAGGCTAAATAGAAAGTAAGTATAATAAGTATATAATAAATACTAAGTAGAGTAGAGGTTAGGTTAGTAGGGGTCCCTTTAATTTATTCTATTTATAATAAAATAGTATATTAAAGCATATTACTTAGGGGCCTAGATAGTAATAAAGATAGAAATTAAAGAGGGAGAGGGTCTCTACCTAATATACCTAGTATTTTAATATTTCTCTAAGGCTTATAAAGTATTTTAAATTCTTATAATTAGTAAGAATTATAAATAGTTTAAAGATACTATAAAGCTTAGTAAACTAAGCTTTAAAGTATAAAATAATACTAAGAAGCTTTTTATTATAAATTATATAATTTTACTAAGGGGCTATAAGTCTAGCTAAGTAATAGGCTACTAGTTATAATATACCTACTATATTATATTAAAAGAGATTAACCCTAAGTGCCTCCTCTAATATATCAGCTTTAACTATTATATTTAAGGTAGGGTTCTATTATATAAAAATAGGGGCTAATAAGAATATATCCTTAAGGTATTAAAAAGATATTTAATACTTAGGGAACTAAATAAATAAAATACTCTTTTTAGTAAGGTTAAGTAAGGGCCTAATAAGGTTTAAGAAGTTAGCTATAAACTCCTAATAAAAATTTATAAAGCCTAAGAAGCTATATACCCCTTATAGCCTTATTAGTGCCTTTTATTTCTAAATAGCTACTACCTTAGCTAGGTTTAGGTATATTATATAGCTAGCCTAAATAATAAACCTTAGGTACTTAATCTCTATTACACTAAAAGTATACTTACTAATATTAAGGTATAGGCTAGCTTATTAAAGATATAAAAAAATATCCCTAGTGTGCTATATATACTCTTTATATATACTACTAGTATAAATAAGGATATTATTTAGGTAGGCTATAGTATAAACCCTTAGGGTATTCTCTAAGGCTTTATTAATATACTATTAAAATATTATAGGTATTTCTATTAAGCTAAAAGAGTATACTAGCTATTTAAAAAAGCTAAACCTTATTTAGAATACTATTAGGGCTTTATTCCCTTTAGCTATATATAAGTAATAGAAGATAGTGTAAATATTTAATTTTATAAACTATTAGGTATTAGCTAGGGATTATAGAGTCTCTTTAATAAGCAGTAGTAAGTAATAGTCTTAGTTTATAATTTTATTTAATACCTTATAGTTTATATAGAAACGCTAGCTACCCCCTACCTTTTTAACTAATAGTACTAGTATAGCTACTAAGGAGAAGAAGGCTTAAATCTAACCTTTATTTATTAAGTTTATAATTTACTTCTATATTTCTAATAGCTAATTCTATAGTATATTATAAAGGGGTGCCTAAGGTAGGTTTAGTATACTACTATTAGGATTATATTATAATTAAATATAGTAGTTAGCCTAGCCCTAGTAAGAAGGTAAAGCGCTAGTATTCTTATAGTAAAATAGATCCTTAAAGTTAGCTAGCTTACTAAGTAATAAAAAAAGGTCTTTATTTTTCTTTAAGGGTGCTAAGCTTACTATAAAAGTAAGGATAATATTAATCTTATATAAACTTATAGCTATAATATTACTTACCTTATTTAACTTTAATATATATTAAGCTAAACTAGTATATACTAAGCCTATTATAGTAATTATTAGCAATATTATATTTTAAGCATTAAAGGCATAAATCTATAAACTGCCCTATATATAAATAATAAGCAGGTATTTAATAGTATATAGTATAATATTATTTTAGGCTATTTATAGCGCTTTAAGGATATAGTCTTATAAAAGACCTAGAATAATATAGGCTATAATAGGGAATATCTATCTATTTAGATTAGCTCTAAATTATATAAAATAAGTAATTTATAGCTACTAAAAGGTATTAATATAGCTATGCCTTATTACTATTATAGTAGTAGTTAAGGTATATAATTAAGTTAGGGGGATTTATTAAAGGCTTAGCCTTTAAACTATACTCTTACTTATAGTAGCATAGCTATTATAACTACTATTTACTTAAGTATTAATAAACTAAAAACTATTATAAAAAAGGGAAAGAAGGAATAGTGCCTTCTTTATATAATATTCTATCTCCCTATAAATATTTAAGCTATTACTAATATAAATATAGTATAAGCTATTACTACTTATATATATTCTACTACTAAAACTTATATAGTAAAACTATTTTTTTTTAAATTAAAACTATTTTTATTACTAAAAGCCTTTTTATTAAAGGTATTTAAAACCCTAATTTTAGATTCTTCTAAAGGGCAGTAGGCTAGGAGTTAAGTATAGCCTCTAATATAGTAGCTATTACTACTATAATATAAACATTACTAAGTAGCTTTATAGTATTTAATAATATTTTTTAAAACCTATATTATATATACTATACTTTTAATAGATATAGGTTTTATATTAAACTTAGCCTTACTAAAGGACTTATAGCTCTATTTAGCGCCTATAAAGCCTATAGAGTTAATACCTATTATAGCTATATTACCCTTATAGTTATATCTACTCTAGGGCTAGTAGTATACCTTAATACACTCTTTAATTTAATATAAATTAATATCTAAAGTAATACTATAGTATTATATAACTACTATAAAATAGTCTAAATAAGGAATATTATAATCTATATAGTAATCTCTTATTTACTTATTAAGTTCTATTTAAAGCTAGGTAAGTTTTACTATATTTACTTATATACTACCTTTAGCTAAATAAAGCTTTTATTTAAAATAAATAAAGAAATTAATAAACTACTTATTTAGGTATTACTTTAGTTAGTTTAGCTTTATAACTATATATTTCTCCTAATAAGGGTTTATAAATATAGTATTAAGGTAGTTAAAAAAATAACTAAGTATATACTAATAGTTACTACTAAGCTTAAAGAATAAAGTAATTTATATTTAAACCTTAAGTAATAAATTCTAGTAAATAAGGAACTACTTATTATAGTTAGTATTAATAAAGTCTAAGTTAGCCTTTAGCTTATATATTATAAAGCTTTACTAAGCTTAGAATAAAGCCTTATTTCTATTATAAGGGTTCTTTATTAAAAGTAGTTTATATTTAGGTTATACCTAGTTAGAATATATTAAGGCACTTATATAAAATACCTAATTTATTAAGGCTACTTAGTAGTATAGTTCTTTAAGCTAAGCTACTATTAAAGCAATAGTTTTATAAAGGTAATGTAAGTTTTATATATTACCTAATTAGGCTACCTATTTATAATACTAAGGGTCTATTATATTATATATATATAAATAGATATTATAAATAACATTATAATAAATAATAATTATTATAAACTAGCCTAAATAGCTACTATAATTTAGTATTAATAAAGTTATTATTATCTATAAAGGGAAAGGGGAGATTACTATCTCTCTTCTCTATATATGCGCTATATATATAGTATATATCCTTAGGGTTTGCTCTATAGGTGCAATGGGTCTCCTTATGTGCCCCTCTCCTGCTCCACTAAGGATCCGAGCCGCCAGCTCAAATCCATCACATTAAATAATATTATCTAATAGTTAATAGGAATATCCTTATAGCTTAGTACCTAATTTATAAAATAGTTAATAGTATAGTCCCTAAAGTACTTAATCTAAAAGATAGCTAAGTAATAAATATAACTCCCTATATTAAAGAATAAATTATAAAGAATTAGTAGAACTTAATATTTTAATAAACTATCCCTAATAGTAAGGATTTAAGCTTAGAAGTTATATTATATAAACCTAATTTTTTAATTATATTTTAAAAAGTTATAATAGTTAGGGTAGTAGCCCTTCTTATTATAGTAAAAGTAGTAGTTAAAGTGCTATTTATTAGTACTAAAGATATTAAAGTAAATATTAATATACTTCTTTTATTCCCTAGCCTATACTATATTATAGAATATAAAGCATAGGAATTTTAGTGTTTTATTTATATAGTATAAGGGATTAAATAATTATACTTAACCTTAAAGTATAGTAATTTATAGTTCCTTAAGTTTCTTAGTTAAAGTATTAATTTAATCCTTATAGCTACTGCTTTCTTTATTTTAAAATAAGGGTAAAAGTAAGTTAATAGCTAAAATATTAATCCCTTAAGGGTTTTTAGCAATAAAAGAAGCTAATTAAAGGATTTTCTTATAATTAAATACTTAGTTATTAATATAGGCATTAATAGTTTTAGTAAGGTTATAATTCTTAAGTTATAAATATATCTTTATATAGTTATTTAGCTTAATTTATAAGGCTTTATATTTTTTATAAATAAACTACTCTTTACTAAACCCTTACTTATTTATAAAGCTAATAATAATTTAGCTAGGAATAGCTTTATAGATATATATAGATTATATAAAGAGAGTCTTCTAATTATTAAGGAAAGCTTTTAATATTAATGCCTAATAACGCTATAACTATAAATAGGTATTAAAGAATATTTAAGGGCGCTATATATTAAGCTTCTTAAGCTAATTTATTATACTTTTAGTTCTTTTTTAAGAGGTAGCTTAGTACTAAAGAAGTAGGGCTTCCTTAGTATTCCACTAAGAATATATAGTTATAAAGGTTTTAATATCCTTATAAAGCTTAGAAGTAACTTCTTTTTTAAGTATTTAGCACTATTTATTATTAGAAAGGCTAAGGGTATATATCTTTACCTTAAAGTCCTTTAAAAAATCTATAATATCTTCTTTAATAGATTAATTAATATAGTAATTGCTTTAAAGGGATATAAAAGTGCTTTACCTACTAAGGGTTTCCCTAAGGAGCTTAGTAAAGGTTTTTAGGTTAATACCTTTAATAAAACTAGTAAAATTAAATATATTAATAGAAAGAGGGTTTTCTTTTAAAGTAAGGTTAGGTATTAGTTATTCTATACTAACTTAGTTAAAAAAAGAAGAAAAGGTAGTTAAAATTAGTTTAAGCTATTCCTTAGGGCTAATATTATTAAATATAGATATAAAGGTTAAATAAATTAATTAATTAAGAGGTTTTCTTTCTTTATAGGTAATCTATTTACTGTAAAATAAATTATATTATTATTTAATAAAATTAATTAGGCTATCTTTCCCTATAATACTATATACTAAAACTAGAATTCTAATAAAAGAATTTTAGGTTATAAGAAGGAAAATACCTATAACTAATATAATAATATAGAATCTAATTAAATTAAATATAATTAAATAATCTACAGCCTTCTCCGCTTTAGGGAGAGGGGTAATAATATTCTAAATAGGTTTTAATAAATTCTCTCTTTTTCTTAATATATTAGTATTATATCTTTATATACTAAGGGTTATTAACTTAGATTTTATTAGGTGTAATCTAAAGGGAGTTTCTTTCTTATACTAATTAAGTTTTATAATATTTTAACGCTTTTAATTAGATAATTTAAATGCACTATAGTGGTTTTTCTATAGTTAATTATTGTTATGGACTAGCCTAGATGGCTACTGCGATCTAGTGTCGATGAAGTTATTATTATCTATAAAGGGGAAGGGGAGACTACTATCCCCCTCCTCTATGTATACGCTATATATATAGTGTATGTCCTTAGGGTTTACCCTATAGGTGCAATGGGTCTCCTTATATGCCCCTCTCTTACTCCGCTAAGAATCTAAGCTACTAGCTTAAATCTATTATATAGCCCCTCTGCTTGCGCTACCCCCTAGCTATTAGCTAGCTAGTAGCTATTTAAGTAATAATAATAATATAAAAGTGTTAGTAATGTAATCTAATAGGTAGAACTATTATGTTCTAACTAGTTATAATATAGTGCCTATTAATAATAAATAAACCTAAAAATAGAAATCCTAAAATCCTAAATTAGCTAGCTAATTATACACTAGCTATTAACTATAAATATTCTATCTAGCCCTTAGGTTCCTATAAATATAAGTCCTATATTATCTCTTTATTTTATCTTTTATTAATACTTAGGTTTCTATTTAAAAGCCTATTATTATTATTTTCTCTCTAGCCTACCTCTATTTCTTTTTTTTTTTTTTTAGTATTAATTCTCTATTACTCTTTATTAGATTCTTTTAGTAAGCTTCCCTATTATTATTTATCTCCTTAGGAGTACCTAGCTAAGTATAGTAAGAATATAGCTGCTACTATTAGTGCTCTTTCTCCCCCCTCTCTACCTTTAAATAGCTACTATATTTTAAGCTACTATAAGATAAAGGGTAACTTTAAGGATAAGTTATTTACCCCTATTAACCTCTTTAATTTAAATATATAATACTTATTTTATATTATATATATAGCTAATAATAGTTTATTTTTATATATTCTAGGCCTAGTATACTTCTATAAGAAGTATAAATAAAGAAAAATAATATATATATAAAATACTACTATATTTACCTAGAGCTTTACCTTATACTGCCTTACTTATAAGATAGTAATAGCTATTTATTATAGTAAAGCTATAAAGGTACTATATATTCTTATTTATAATACTATTAATAGTAAGAGGTAAAGGGTTATATTAACTAAGCTTTTTAAGGCTTTTTATATTTAATTTATAATTACTTTATATACTATTAAGAAGTATACTATACTTATAGTAGCTACTAGCTTCTCCCCCTTACCTACCTTAATATATTTAAAATACTCTTTATTTACTACTATTATAATACTTAAGCATTCCCTATCTACTATTACTATTAATTTTACTACTATTTATATATTAAAGACTAGTATTAACTATACTAATACCTAGTTATTTAAAGTATAGTGCTAAGTTAAATAATTAATACCTATATATTAAGATTTATTTATTAATATTTAGGTATATTAAACTATATTATCTACCCCTTCCTTACCTATTAATAAGTATTTATATATACTTATACTATCCCCTTCTACTAACCTTCTTAAAGGTATATTTACCTTTTTTAATAACCTTTCTAAAGCTATATTTATTTCTTTTTATAATTTCTTTAAAGGTATATTATTATTACTGCCTTATTTTAGTATTTTAGGTCTACTGCCTACTCCCTTTATTATACTACTATTACTACCCTTAGCTAATTTTACCTAAACCTAGGGTATAACTAGCTTAGGGCTAATAAACCCTTCCTTATTTATTATAAGCTAGTAGCTACCCTTACTACCTAATTTTAACTTACTCTCTATAGCTATATTTACTAGGTAATATAAAAAGAAGAAGAAAAAAAAGAAAAAGAAGATTTATTTAAGTCCCTTATTTACCCTATTAGGAGATAAGTAGTATTAAAGTATAGGGGTATTAGGGCTAAATTAAAGCTTATATAAAGGCTAGTATTATTAGAGTATATATTAAATAATACACTATATAGAGCTAATTAAGAAATATATTATGCCTATATTAGGCTATTATTATAATATATATTACCTTAGTATAATTTAAATAGTATTAAAGCTTTAGTATTCTTTAGGTTTTTAAGTGGTTTTTATATTAGCTATATATAGCCTACCTACTTAACTAGTATATTATAATACTTACTATATTCTTTAGTATTCTTTATAGCTAAAATAGACTTAACTTAGTATTTAAAGGGTTTATTTACTTTATTATTTTAAAGCTATATAAAGCTTAGGTAAAAGTCTTATAATACTTAAAAAGGAAGGGGGTTATTTATTATATATTTTATTAAATTAATATAGAAAATAGAATATATCCCCTTTAAAATATTTAGTTTTATAGTAAGGGGGGTTAGAACCTTAAGTATAGTATATTTAGCTATTACCTAGTTTAGCTTCTTACTTAAATAAAGGGTATAAATATTATAAAGGCTAAGCTATACCTTATTTCTTAGTTAGTAATACTTTATTAAATAGTATAACTTATTAAAGGATTTCTATTATTATTATTAAGTAAAGTTAATAGTAGCTTAAGTAAGTACTATACTTTATTTAATATATTTAAGGAACTAGACTACCTAACCCTTAGCTAATATATAGCTCTAGCTAAAAGCTAGTATATATTAAATAAGGTTAATATTAAAACTATAAAGGGCTATATATATACTAAGGCTAGTAACTAAGAAAGTGTAATTATTAAGGGTAAGCTAGTATACTATAAAATATATAGGCTAGTTTATTTAAGTAAAGAAAACTATTATTTTAAGCATTACTTATACTTTTTAGTTTATATATTTAGTGCTACTATTAGTTTAGGAATAGTAGAATATAAAAAAAAGCTATATAATGCTAATAAGAGAGTAAAGTATTAACTAAAACCTGCTTACTTAGTCTAAGCTTTAGTTTAAAATAATATTTAAGGGGAACCTATAGAAATACTACTAATAGTTAAAAAAGTATTAAGTATATACCTTAGTGCTTATATTTATTATAGCCTTTAACTATATATACTTAAAGAGGTAATTTATAATAACTATAAGAAACTAGGGGGTATCTATATTAAATTCTAGGAGATTAGTTATAAAGTTTATTAAAATCTATAACTAATATTTATTTAGCGCTAAAATAAGTTAGAGAAGGCTTTAATATAGGCACTAGCTTTTATAAGCCTTATAATAATAGTAGTTTTATATATAGTATATAATATTTATTAATATACCCTTTTAATAATAGCTATAATAAAGTGTTTAAAAGGTTATATTCTTCCCTAGGTAGCCTAATAAGGGTAAGTTATAGGTTTATTAAACTAGTATAGTAGTAAGAGGCTTATACTATAGTGCCTAAAGATAGCTATAAAATAATAAGGCACTATAGGTATTAATTATATAGTCTTTAACTTACTAATAGGTAGCTGCTTTAGTAGGGAACTATTAGGCTTTAAATTACACTGCCTTAATCTTTATATAATATATTAGATTAGCTTATATACCCTAGTTCTAAAGGCTTTAAAGATAGGCATTAGTAAAGAAATTGCGCCCCTATAGGCTAGTAGTAAAGGCTATATCCTAGGTCTAATCTATATTTATTATAAATATAGGCTAAATAGAAAGTAGGTATAATAAGTATATAATAAATACTAAGTAAAGTAGAGGTTAGGTTAGTAGGGGTCTCCCTAATTTATTCTATTTATAATAAAATAGTATATTAGAGCGTGCTACTTAGAAGCCTAAGTAGTAATAAAGGTAGAAATTAAAGAGAGAGAGGGTCTCTGCCTAGTATACCTAGTATTTTAATATTTCCCTAGAGCTTATAAAGTATTTTAAATTCTTATAATTAGTAAGGATTATAAATAGTTTAAAAATACTATAAAGCTTAGTAGACTAAGCCTTAAGGTATAAAATAATATTAAAAAGCTCCTTATTATAAATTATATAGTTCTACTAAGGGGCTATAAGTTTAGCTAAGTAATAAGCTATTAGTTATAATACACTTACTATATTATATTAGGAGAGATAACCCCTAAGCGCCTCCCCTAATATATTAGCTTTAACTACTATATTTAAGGTAGGGTTCTACTATATAAGGATAGGGGCTAATAAAAATATATTCTTAAGGTATTAAAAGGATATTTAATACTTAAAGGACTAAATAAATAGAATGCCCTTCTTAGTAAGGTTAAGTAGAGGCCTAGTAAGGTCTAAGAAGTTAGCTATAAACTCCTAATAAAAATTTATAAAGCCTAAGAAGCTATATACTTTTTATAGCCTTATTAGCGCCTTTTATTTCTAAATAGCTACTACTTTAGCTAGGTTTAGGTATACTATATAGCTAGCCTAAATAATAAACCCTAGATACTTAACCTCTATTATACTAAAAGCATACTTACTAATATTAAGGTATAGGCTAGCTTATTAAAGGTATAAGAGAATATCCCTAGTATACTATATATACTTTTTATATATACTACTAGTATAAATAAGAATATTATTTAGGTAAGCTATAGTATAAGCCCCTAGGGCATTCCCTAAGGCTTTATTAATATATTACTAAAATATTATAGGTGCCTCTATTAAGCTAAAAGGATATACTAGCTATTTAAAAAGGCTAAACCTTATTTAAAATACTATTAAGGCTTTATTCCCTTTAGCTATATATAGGTAATAAAAGGCAGTATAAATATTTAATTTTATAAACTACTAGGCACTAGCTAGGGACTATAGAGTCTCCTTAATAAGTAGTAGTAGGTAATAGTCTTAATTTATAATTTTATTTAATACCCTATAGTTTATATAAAAATACTAGCTACCCCCTACCTTTTTAACTAATAATATTAGTATAACTACTAAGGAGAAGAAGGCTTAAATTTAATCTTTATTTATTAGGTTTATAATTTACTTCTATATTTCTAATAGCTAATTTTATAGTATATTATAAAGGGGTGCCTAAAGTAGGTTTAGTATACTGCTATTAGAATTATATTATAGTTAAATATAGTAGTTAGCCTAGCCTTAGTAAGGAGGTAAGGCACTAGCGTTTTTATAGTAAAATAGATCCTTAAAGTTAGCTAGCTTACTAAATAATAAAGAGAGATTTTTATCTTTCTCTAAAGGTGCTAGGCTTACTATAGAAGTAAGAATAATATTAATCTTATATAGACTTATAGCTATAATACTGCTTACCTTATTTAACTTTAATATATAATAAGCTAAACTAATATATACTAAGCCTATTATAGTAATTATTAGTAATATTATATCTTAAGCATTAGAGGTATAAATCTATAAACTGCTTTATATATAAATAATAAGTAGGCATTTAGCAGTATATAGTATAATATTATTTTAGGCTATTTATAGCGCTTTAAGAATATAGTCTTATAAAAAACCTAGAATAATATAGGCTATAATAGGGAATATCTACCTATTTAGGTTAGCTCTAAATTATATAAAATAAGTAATTTATAGCTATTAAGAGGTATTAGTATAGCTATGCCTTATTACTATTATAATAGTAGTTAGGGTATATAGTTAAGTTAGGGGGGTTTATTAAAGGCCTAGCCTTTAAACTATATTCTTACTTATAGTAGTATAGCTATTATAATTATTATTTACTTAAGTATTAATAAACTAAGAACTATTATAAAGAAAAGAAAGGAGAAATAGTGCCTTCTTTATATAATATTCTATCTCCTTATAAATATTTAAGCTATTACTAATATAGATATAGTATAAGCTATTGCTACCTATATATATTCTACTACTAAGACTTATATAGTAAAACTATTTTTTTTTAAGTTAAAACTATTCTTATTACTAAAGGCTTTTTTATTAAAGGTATTTAAAACCCTAATTCTAGGTTTTTTTAAAGAGTAGTAGGCTAGGAGTTAAGCATAGCCTTTAATATAGTAGCTATTATTACTATAATATAAATATTACTAAATAGCTTTATAGTATTTAATAATATTTTCTAAAACCTATATTATATATACTACACCCTTAATAGCTATAAGTCTTACACTAAACTTAGCTTTACTAGAGAACTTATAGCCCTATTTAATGCCTATAAAGCCTATAGAGTTAATATCTATTATAGCTATATTATTCTTATAGTTATATTTACTTTAGAGCTAGTAGCGCGCCTTAATATACTCTTTAATTTAATATAAATTAATATTTAAAGCAATGCTATAGTATTATATAACTACTATAAAATAGTTTAAATAGGGAATATTATAACCTATATAGTAGTTTCTTATTTACTTATTAAGTCCTATTTAAAGCTAGGTAAGTTTTACTATATTTATCTATATACTACCTTTAGCTAAATAAAGCTTTTATTTAAAGTAAATAAAAAAATTAATAAACTACTTATTTAAGTATTACTTTAATTAGTTTAGCTTTATAACTATATATTTCTCTTAATAAGGGTTTATAAATATAGTATTAAGGTAGTTAAGGAAATAACTAAGTATATATTAATAGTTACTACTAAGCTTAAAAAATAAAGTAACCTATACTTAAACCTTAGGTAATAAGTTCTAGTAAATAAGGAACTACTTATTATAGTTAGTACTAATAAAGTCTAAGTTAGCCTTTAGCTTATATATTATAAGGCTTTACTAAGCTTAGAATAAGGCTTTAT
>SRPU01000794.1:0-13824 GCA_018360185.1 Claviceps lovelessii | reverse complement strand
AACGGGCACATCACTCAGACGGGCAGAAATTACGTTTAATTCAATAGTAATTTTAATTAAATAGCTAAAAATAAAAGGAGATAAGTTTAAAATAGTAGAATTTTAGTTTTATTTTATAAAGGTTATATAATTAAATAAAATCCCTAATAAGAATATAGTTTTTAATTAATAAGTTTTTAATTTTTAATTTTATATTATGCCCAATCCAGTAATGGAGGGAATCAGACCCAATTGTCACATTCGTCGGTCCACCTCGCGCCGACGATTCCATACCCAATTGGAGATAATTAGATATTGGAATAAACTAGATATCCACGCATTAGTGGCGTGTTATAGAATAAAGATACTATAGAATAAGGGAATATTCTCTAGGGATTTAATAGGGAATTACCTTTAAGGAAAAGAAGGATAAGTCTTAGCTTAAATATACAGCTAGCTCTACTATTTAAATATATACTAATTTCTATTATATTTATCCTACCTAATTGCCCCTAATTCCTAAGCAACTAGCTTAATATTCTAAGACTTCTTTAAGCAATTACCTAGAAAGTTAATATAGTTAGAATATTATATATATAGACTTATAGTTAGGGAGAATCCTTATCCTAGGACTAAGAACTAACTAAGGAATACATAGAAACTAAAACTATATTAGAGAAATAGGCTATTTAGTAGCAAATTTAATAGCTTAAAGAAATCCAGCAATTATAAATATAAAAATAGAAACTAAAGAATACCCTACTAAATTAGTTAGGAATAGAGCACTATTCCTATTATATTTGTTATTTATTTAATAATTTGCATACTAATAGTAATAAAGAAGTAAAAGTTAGCAATATTACTAAATTAGAACTAAATACTACCTTATAGAAAAGAGAGAATTAGATAAATAATTTATATTAGGTAATTAATAGCGTGCCTAAGCATTATTAAAAGGACTACTAGAAAATTATCCTTACTTATAATTATATAGAACTTAATTATTACTCTTATTAGAATTAATTTATTAAAGAAGATTTAGACTAAAAAGAGACCTAGAAAAATAATTAAAATAAATTCCTAAAATAGACCTTATCTCTAATTAAAGATTCTAGAAATTATAAAGTTAGATTAGCTTAATAACTAGAATTTATAAAATAAAAAAAGGGACAGTCTCTAAGGAATTTCTATATTTACCTAAATTCCCTTAAAAAGCATTTCCCTTAGGAAAATAAATAATAGAGGGCCTTATAATTCTTTATGAAATTAAGAGAACCACTCCATTACTATATAAGAATACTAGCCCTAGAAATCCCTAAGATTTAAGAAGAAATTATAGGATTAGCTACCTAATATTAGAAAGCCCTTAAGTTAGGGAATTAAAGGAAGAGAATTACTAAATCTACTCCTTTAGGGAGTATTAATACTAAATAACCCTAAATAGATTACCTTAAAAAGAAATAAAACCTAAAGAAAGCTACTATATTCTAGAATAATTCCTTAAAAGATAGGTTAAAATCTTACCCTAATAATACTGCAAAGGTTACTTGCTATAGATATAGTAAATTAGAATATATTAAGCTATAATATTCTAAGAAAACATCTATTGCTTAAATTAGAAATACTAAAGTAAAAAAGGAAAAATCTAAAAAAAAGATAAATAAGGGAAAAGTTAAGGGGTTAAGCATAATATCTAATGCTTAACTAATAAATCTCTAAGGGTATTACTATGTTTTAAGGTTAATACTACTTTATTAAGTAGAAAACCGGAAGTAATTTATATAAATTTAGACACCTATACAGAAGCTAATATAATTAGTCTCCTATTAGCGCAAAAATAGGGATTAAAAAGGAAAAGGGGAGCATCTATTTTAATTAAAACCATTAATAGTTAAAATATTCCTAGTTTAAATATATAGGCTTTGCTATTATACTTAGTTAATTTATATAGTATAAAACGGACTATTACTTAGTATTATATTAGAATTAACTTAGAAAAGGACGTAATTTTATTAGGAATGCCTACATTAAAAGACCTTAATATCTTTATATAACCTATTACGTAAATATAGTGGTTTAATTTAAAACCTAATAATTTTATATTACTAAATACTAAAAAATTCTATAGAGAAGCAACTTAACTACTATATATATATATATTATTTATAAATTAAGAACCATTACTATTTAAATCTAAAGATATTTAAACTAAATATACATTTACTATTCTAAAGGAACTCTAGGGATATAAATAGGTCTTTAAAATAAAATTAGCTAAGAATCTACCTATTTACTAGAATACTAATTACACTATTAATCTTAAACTAGGGACTAAGCCTCTATATAGCCTAATTTACCTATTATCCCTAGTAGAACTCTAAGCATTATAAACCTATTTAAATAAAAACCTAGAACTTAATTATATCTAAGCCTTAAAAAGTCCTATAGGCATACCTATTCTATTTATGCCTAAGAAAGATAGTTCTTTATAATTATATATTAATTATTAGGGACTAAATAACATTACTATTAAGAATCACTACCTATTACTGCTTATTTCTAAGATCTTAGACTATATCTTAGGAGCGAAATAGTTTTTAAAATTAGATATTAAAGAAGCTTATTATTATATTTAAATTATATAAGGAGATAAATAGAAAACTGCTTTCTATACCTATTATAGTTATTATAAATATTTAGTAATACTATTTAGATTAACAAATATACCTATAACTTTCTAACACTATATTAACTAAGCCCTTTATAGTCTTAATAATATAATATACATTATCTATTTAAATAATATTTTAGTCTTTTTAAAAACCTAAGAAGAATATACTATACATTTAAAACAAATTCTAAATTAACTTAGGGAGGCTAATCTATTTGTATATCTTAATAAATATAAGTTTTATTAGTAATTAATTAAATTCTTAGGATTTATCCTAATAGGGAAAGGGATTTAAATAAATCTAAAATAAATTAAAACTATTACTAATTAGCCTAAACCTAAGACATATTGCAATATCCAAGTTTTCTTAAAATTCTATAATTTTTATTAACAATTTATTTATAAATATTCTACTATTATAGCACTATTAATAGCTCTCCTAAAAGGGAGTTAAAATAGGAGGAAACTAGAATTAGTACACTTAGGGGAAGAGAAACAATAAGTATACTAAATTCTTAAAAATACTTTTACTAAAGCCCCTCTACTATATTACATTAATCCTAACTTACTTATTTAAATTAAAATAAATACATTAAAATTTACTATTACTAGTATTTTATTTTAACTAGATTTATTAGGTATTTATTACCTAGTAGCCTTTTAGTTTTAAAAGTTATAACCTACTAAAACACACTATAGTATACTAAATTAAGAAATACTAGTAATTATTAAATTATTCTATTATTAAAGATATTATATTAAGGGAGCACCTATAGAAATTAAAGTATTAACTAATTATTTTAATCTCCAATCTTTTATAAAAACCTTAAAATTAAATAGGAAATAGTCCTAATAGTGTATATTCCTTACTTCTTATAATTTTATTATTTAATATTAAAAGGGGGTTATAAATTCTATAGACACCCCTTTACAGCAGCCTAATTATATTTCTCCTAAAGCAGAGAATACTAAAGAATTAATATTAGAATTATATATAAAGGTTATATAAATTAATATAGTACTTATACCCTAAATTACTAGAGTAAGGAAGCAGGCAAAGATTAGTGCCCTTACTATAAAGGGCCTAATAGAGGATATAGGGTTGCTACCTTATCCTAACTAAATACTAATTAAATAAATAAAAGGAAAAGAAGATCTTTATAATCTAAATAGTTCCGAATTACTATTAAATTTAGTACTTAGAGCTTAGAAATCTAATGTATAGACCTAAGACTAGCTAAAGTAAGTCTATAGCTATTAGAATTTATAATAGTTTATAGACTAAAATAGAATTCTAAGATATTATAATTAAGTGTTTATCCTAAACTTAGAAGCACTTAAATTAGTTTTATTCTAAGTTTACTATAATAATCTATTAGCAGGCTATTTTAGCATAAAAAGGACATTAAAACTTCTTAAACAAAAGTTCTATTAGATAAATCTACACGCTAAAGTTAAAGATTATATTAAATCTTATGCTATTTACTAAAAAAATATAGCTAAAAGGCA
Source organism: Claviceps lovelessii (assembly GCA_018360185.1). Taxonomy (NCBI): domain Eukaryota; kingdom Fungi; phylum Ascomycota; class Sordariomycetes; order Hypocreales; family Clavicipitaceae; genus Claviceps; species Claviceps lovelessii. Next base: position 9,665 of record SRPU01000794.1, on the reverse strand, counting down.
TAAACTATATAGAAAACTAGAAAATTTACCTATTCTAAATAGGCCCTAAATGGAAATCTTAATAGATTTTATTATAGAATTGCCTAAAACAATTTAGAAGAAAACTATAGTTAATTCTATCCTTATAATTATAGATAGATATATTAAATATATAATATTCTTTCCTATATTATGTTTAATTACTGTAATCAAACTAGTAGAATTATTCTATAATAAGGTTAAGCTTATATTTAGCGCGCTAAGAGGAATTATTTCCAACTAGGGCAGTGTATTTACTAGTTAATTCTAGTTAGATTTATATTTTATCTCTAAAATTAAACACTAATTGTTAATAGCATTTTATCCTTAAATAAATAAGCAAATAAAAAAAGCAAACTAAACGCTAGAATTCTACTTACATGTATTTATTGCTAAATTAGAATATATTTAGCTATTATTACTAAAAACTGCACAATTTACTTGCAATAATACTAAAAACGCAACTATAAACATAAGCCTAAATATAGCGCTTATAGGCTATAACCCAGAATTTCAAATAATTAAGGACAATTCTCTAGAGGGGGGAGTACCTAAAGCTAAAAGCTAAGTGTAAAAATTGCATACACTAAGAAGCAAATTAAAAGTATAATAGGCACAAATAAATAAATCATAGGCAAAATACTATAATTAAAAACATTAGGAGATAATCTTTAAAAAAGAAGAATTTATACTCTTAAGTATAAAGAACTTATAATTTAAAGAAGAAAAATAGAAATTACTTCTAAAATTTATTAGCCTATTTTAAGTTCTAAATAGAATTAGAAAACAGGTATATAAATTAGCATTGCTAAATTAATTATCTTAGATGTATAATATATTCTACGTTAGTTTACTTAAGAAATAGACCTTTAGAAACAAAGAAGAAAAATAGAATTTACCTATTCCTAACTTAGATAACAATTCTAAAGAATAGAAGGTTAACTAAATTAAATTGTATTGTTTCCTTTAAAGGGAATTATATTACCTAGTTAAATAAAAGGGATAGCCCTCTAAATATAATTAGTAGTTAGAAGCTATAGCATTATAGAATACTAGTGGTTTACTAAATGAATATTATGTAACATTAACTAAATCTAAGAAGAGTAGGATTTGTAAGGGTCCTTAAAAACGCAGTAGACTACAAAAAACATCTCTTAGAATAACTTCGGACAAATCTCACATAAATTAATAACCATTTATACTAACTAACATTCATTTATTATTATTCCTACTAAATTTATTCCTATTTTTTTATACAAAAAAAAAAAAAAATTTTACCTATCCATTTTACTCTAATTATAAAAAATTCTTAGTTCCTTAATCTACTAAAGTTTTAGCAAAGATTCTTTTAAAAGTCGCATTAAGATTAACATTTTCTATATCCTTATTAAAAGGGGCTATTAATTTAATAAAAATTAAGACCATTGTTCTATACGTTTATAAATAACAATTAATGCTAGCTAAATATAGTAACTAATTACGCTAAAATTTAGCTTAATCTTTACTTAACTATTCTACCCAAATTAGTTAAGAATTAAAAGGGGAAGGAAAACTTACTATTTTTTTAGGTGTTGTAAACAAATTTTCGCGGACTAATTAAGCAGCGGTTACTTTATTATTATATTTATTAATATTTGCCTATAATTCCACCTTAAATTAAAACTATTAAAAAAAAAAACATTTTTCGAATTCCTTACCTCTAACTATTTCTAGTTAAAGCGGAAACCATTATTACGGCAATGGTCTAGAATAAACTGCATAAATAAGGAAAAAAGATTATAGAAGTGCTCCTATATCTTTCGCCCTAACAACACAAATTTGTCACTAGCAGAATACATTAAAGTATCCATAAATTTACGCGTATTAACAAAATTATTGTAATATACTAATAGCAATTAAGGCATCTAAGCAAATTATTAGGAAATTATTAATAAAATCTAATACTAATACTTACATTATAGCAAAAAGTCGCACCTAAAGTGTAATAATAACATTTTATACTATTAGGAATATCTTTATAATGTGTCGGGGCCAGAGAGACATGGGCCACAGACAGGTGGAAAGAGGTCATCGTGACGACTAAGGGCATTGGACCTTGGCGCGATGTAATCAGACTATCTAATTAGATAGTATAAAAAGGTCCTAAGCCCTTAGATAGTTAAAAAATATCATCCGTTTCCTGTTTTTTTAATTTTAGTGCATAGGTGCAAAAGCACCTATTGCTATAATGTTCTGATAACCTAGCTGCGGTTGCTACTGTGTTAAAGATATTCTATATTTTATTATGAATCCCTTGCTATTTTTGACTTTCTAATATTCTAAACTATTTAATTAGAAAGAATTCTAACTATCTATGACTTTTCTTATACAGGTTTCCCTCTTCTAAGTGCCTGCTTACCACTATTATAATCTGGAATATAATAGGGAGTTTTGTTGCATTTATAGGTATACCACTCCTTTTAGTGTTATATTTCTTTTCCCCCTATTATAAATAGTGGTTTCGCCTAGGCAGAATATATTTTCTAGTTTCTACAAATCTATTGCGTTGTTAGAAACAATAAAGTACAATTAGAGACTTTAATCTAGAGCTAGACCTTATTATAACTAACTAGACTTACGAAACTAAGACAATTAACTATAGAAAAACCGCTATAGTGCATCTAAATTATCTAATTAGAAGTGTTAAAACATTGTAAAACTTAATTAGTGTAGGAAAGAACCTCTCTTTAGATTATATCTAATAGAATTTAAGTTAATAACCCTTAGTATGTAAAGATATAATACTAATATATTAAGAAAAAGGGAGAATTTATTAGAACCTACCTAGAATGTTATTACCCCTCTCCCTAAAGCAGAGAAGGCTGCGGATTATCTAATTATATTTAATTTAATTAAATTCTGTGTTATTATATTAGTTATAGGTATTTTCCTTTTTACAACCTAAAATTCCTTTATTAGAATTCTAGTCTTAGCGTATAGCATTGCAGGGAAAGATAGCCTAATTAATTTTATTAAATAATAATATAATTTATTTTATAGCGAATAGATTATCTATAAAGAAAGAAAACCTCCTAATTAATTAATTTACTTATCTTTAGTATTTATATCTAATAACGTTAGTCCTAAGGAATAACTTAAACTAATTTTAACAGCCTCTTCTTCTTCCTTTAACTAAGTTAGTATAGAATAACTAATACCTAACCTTATTTCTAAAGAAAACCCCCTTTTTATTAATATATCTAACTTTACTAGTTCTATTAGGGGCATTAACTTAAAGACCTTTACTAAGCTCCTTAGGGAAACCTTTAGTAGGTAAAGCGCTTTTATATCCCTTTAGAGTAACTACTGTATTAATTAGTTTGCTAGAGAAGATATTATAGATTTCCTAAAGGACTTTAAGGTAAAGATATATACTCTTAGCCTTTCTAATAATAAATAGTACTAAATGCTTAAGAAAGAAGTTACTTCTAAGCTTTATAAGAACATTAAAACCTTTATAACTACACATTCTTAGTAGGATACTAAGGAAGCCCTACTTCTTTAGTACTAGGCTACCCCTTAGAAAAGGACTAAAAATATAATAAATTAGCTTAAGAAACTTAATATATAACGCCCTTAAACATTCTCTAATACCTACCTATAATTATAATACTATTAGGCATTAATATTAAAAGCTTTCCCTAATAATTAAAAGACTCTCTCTATATAATCCATATATATCTATAAAGCTATCCCTAGTTAAATTATTATTAGCTTTATAAATAAGTAAGGGTTTAGTAAAAAGCAGTTTATTTATAAGAAATATAAAGCCTTATAGGTTAAGCTAAATAACTATATAAAGATATATTTATAACTTAAGAATTATAACCTTACTAAGACTATTAGTGCCTATACTAATAACTAAGCATTTAATTATAAGAAAATCCTTTAGTTAGCTCCTTTTATTACTAAGAATCCTTAAGGGATTAATATTCTAACTATTAACTTATTCCTATCCTTATTTTAAAATAAGGAAAGTAGTAGCTATAAAGACTAAATTAATACCTTAACTAAGAAACTTAAGGAACTGCAAATTACTATACTTTAAGGTTAAGTGTAATTATCTAATTCCCTATAATGCATAAATAAGACGCTAAAATTCCTATATTTTATATTTTATAATACAGTATAGGCTAGGGAATAAGAGGAGTATATTAATATTTATTTTAATATCTTTAGCGCTAATAGATAGCACTTTAATTACTACTTCTACTGTAATAAAGAAGGCTACTACCCTAACTAATGTAACTTCTTAAAATATAATTAGAAGATTAGGTTTTTATAATATAACTCCTAAGCTTAAATCCTTACTATTAGGGATAATTTACTAAAGTACTAAGTCCTATTAGTTCTTTATAATTTATTTCTTAATATAGGAAGTTATATCCACTGCTTAGCTATCTTTTAGGTTAAGCACTTTAGAGACTATACTATTAATTATTTTATAGACTAGGTTTTAAGCTATAAGAATATCCCTATTAACTATTAAACAATATTATATAATAAAAAAAAGGTTATAAATAATGTTGCTAAACAATTAAACCTCTTGCTCTATAGACCTAAATAATAGAGACCTATGCCTACTAAGGTTTTAATAAGAGAACTATAGCTTATAACTAGGGTTATAACCTTAGAAAGAATTAGGGAACCTTATAAGGTAGAGATAGCTATTAATATTAATATACCTAAAAGGGCTAAAGTAGAAGAAATTATAAATAAACCTTTAGTTAAGAGTTATTTATAAACTACCTTAGTAAGTTAAACTTAAAAGGAAAGTTTTAGTGTTATTAGGTATAGAAAAGAGTCCCTATAAAACTGCCTTATTACCTAACTATATAAAGAGGTCTTTAGCAAGAAGGTAGGTATAAGCCTATAAGACCTTTTTAAGCTCTTTCTACTATTAGCTAGGTTAGCTACTAGTAAATACTCTACCTATACTAAGGGGATTAAGGAAGTCTTTTACTATAATAGGATATTAAAGTTAGCTAAAGCAATCTAACCTTAAGACTATTAGCACTAGAAAGTATAGGGATTATTTAATTAAAGAATAATAAGCTAGGTTATTTAAACTATAACTAAGCTTATTAAAAAAAATAAGGGAAAAGATACTAAAGAGCTTAGTATATAATTAGTTAGGAATGCTATAGTTAAGGTTAGTAGTGCCTTATAAAAGCAACTATAAAAAAGGCTAGAAGTAAAAACTTTCTATACTAACCCGCTTTACCTAGGCTATAATTTATTTAATTATATTAAAACTAACTTAGCTTAGATTAGTTAGGCACTAAATAATAAGGAAGAAACCTATAAAGTAGTCTACCTATATATAATAGTAGGCTATTTATAAGACCTTCCCTACCTATAGGTCTGCCTTAGGGAGCTAGAAGGACTGCTTATACTAGCCCTAATTAATTATAAGTTATAAGGGAACTTAATTACAGAAGAATTTATATATAAAGCTAGTTTAAAGATATATCTAATAAACATTAACACTAATAGCACTTCCTACTTAAATAATACTATTAAACTTAAGGGAGAAGTTTATATAAAGCTCTTTCTTAGTAATGTTTAGACGCTAGTATGCTTCTATATAGCACTTAATATAGTTTTAGTTCCCTTAATTCTAAGAATACTATTTATTTAATAAGTATAGGTATTATTTAATTATAGCTAAGGCTATAGGGAGCTAAGAATAAAATATTACTTTAGAAATATTATAGTTATATCCTACGCTACTAGATTAGTTATATAGAATATAGTTAATAAAGCGCTGCCCTTAGGGGTAATAGTTAATTTACTTATAATAAGCAAGGAAAAGTTAGATAAAAAGTTAAAACTATCTAATTAAATAGTATAAAAAAAAATAAACTTTAAATTAAAAAAAGATAAGATTTTAATACTAATTACTAAAAAGGAAGGGGATAAGATTATAGCGCTTATCTTTAAATAAGCCCTTACTAGTTAGACTAATTAACTAAATAATGCTACTAAGGAAATCTAGCTATCTTGCTATATGTAATTATCTAATTTAATAGTAAACACTATATATAAACGCATTAGTTAAAAGGTACATCCCCTTAATAACATTCCCTCTAATAGGTCTATCCCTAATAGAGACCTAAAGTAGAAGATAAAAAAGTAGGATAAGGTTAAGGCGCGCCTTAATACTAATAGGAAGTATAAGGAATTTATTATAGAATAATTCTTTAAACATCTAAAGGGATTTTAGTTAACTTAAGAAAGACTTAATTAAATAGTTAATAAGACTAAAGAATATCTTACCCCTTAAAAACTTAATGTTTTTAAGGAGATTCTTAGCAATAGGGAGGCCGCTCTAGGCTAGGATTTATTTAACATTAGAAAGGTTAACTCTCTTATTACGCCCCCTTAAGTTATTAAGGTTATTAAGCACTTAGCTTAGTAGGTAAGGTTAATTCTAATTCCTTATACCCTTTAAGGAAAATTAATTAAATTATTAAAGAAAAAGTTAAATTATAGTCTATTAGAAGAATTTTATAGTTCCTATTAAAACCCTTACTTTTTAGTTATAAAGAAAGATAGGGGGATTAGGTTAATTCTATCCACTATAAAGTATAATAGTATTACCATTTAGGATGCAGGCATTCCATAAGGTGCTAAATCATTTAGCAAGGAATTCTTAATATATAAGATGCTTTTGCTTATTAACTTCCTTTCTAAGTATAATTAGGTAGAGTTAGCTACTATAAGCCAGGATCTCACTATAATTACAACTCCTATAGGACTTTTAAGGCTTTACCGCCTGCCTTAAGGAGCTACAAACTCAGTTACATAATTTATTAGGATTATAGGGCGCATTCTTTTTAACTTAATACCCTATATCTATATGCCCTTCCTTAATAATATTACCATAAAGGGACCCATTACCACATATAACAATACCAAGATCTTACCTAAAGTCTAAAAATATATTATAGAACATCTAATTAATTTAAATAATATCCTTTTAAACCTTAAACTTACTAGTTATACCGCTTCTATAGTTAAAAGTAAATTCTATTAACCCACTGCTATTATTATAGGCTATATCTATAAAACATATAGCCATAGGCCCACTAAAGAAAAGATCCTTAAGCTTAAGAAATAAATCACTTATAATAATCTAAGGGATATACATTCCTTCCTTAGCCTTACCACCTTTTACTATCTTTAAATACCCTATTTTGCTATAATTACACTGCCTTTAGTAACGCTACTATATAAGAAAATAGAATAGATATAGGGTTTAAAACATAAGAAAGCTATAAAAAAGGTAATAAATACAGTAACTAGTGCACTAACCTTATAATTAATTAATCTAACTAAGGGCTATAGAGATATTATACTTATAGTTAATACTAGTAATATAGGCTAGGGTGCTACTCTCTCTTAAGAGTATAAAGGCAAGCAACACCCTATATAGTTTAAAAGCAGCACATAGAATAATACTAAGGTTAAATACAATGTAACTAAGCAGGAATATTATACTCTGCTTTACGCTCTTTATAGACTCTATATCTATCTATTTAAGGTTCCCTTTATTTTAGAGACTAATTTAATAGTGCTAAAGCATTAGCTTTAAGGCGCTATTAATAACGTCCCTAGTGCTATTATTACCTACTAGCTTAGCTATATCCTTCTCTTTAACTTTATAGTTTAATATATTTCTAAAAAGCAAAATTAGGCTATAAATAGGCTATTATAAAAGGGTCTAGATCCTTCTAATAATCTAGATAAGGTTATAAAAGAGAATATTAAGAAATTTATTAACCTTTAGCTTAATACTAATTAACTTAGGGAGGTAGAAACTATACTTTACAACCCTAAGTTAAGGCAAATTATTCTCTACCTCTAAACTCTAGAGAAACTATTTAATTAATTAGCAAAGCACTTTTACTGCCTAAGAAAAAAGGCCCTAGGGTTCTTTCTTAAAGGTAAAAAGCTCTTTAAAAGGCCTACTAGCATTATAAAAGGCCCTATACTTATTATAAATAACCTAAATAAGCAGCAATTAATTATTAAGGCTATCTATCTCTTAATAGCTTATAAAGGTATAGAAGTAATTTATTAAGCAGCTTATTAAAGATACTATTAAAGGAAAATATAGAATATAATGCAAGAAATGCTTCGCTATTACAAGGTCTATTAAAAATACACGCCCTAGTGCCTATATAAAATTACAATACCTATTGCTCTAAGTAACCCTATAAGTAAGATTTACATTAATACTTAACACTTACTATTTAATTATAGGTATAAGTATTTCCTAGAAGCTAGGTGCAATCTTATAGGCTAGGTTAAAGCTATATTAGTATACGCTACTACTATTAAAGCCATCCGAAAGTTCCTTAATAATTTAATTAGTAGGTTTAGCCTAATTCTATTTATTATTTACAATAAAGGGCTAGAAATAAGAGGGAAACTAAGCAAAGCCTTAGCTTAACTAGGAATAAAGAGTATATAAACATCTAAATATAACCCTAAAGCAAACAGCCTTATAAAAGCTAGGCATTAGTCCCTAGTATCCACACTTACAAAAATAAGCAGCTCTAATAGAAAGTAGCTAAGGCATCTTAAATAAGCTCTTCTTACTAATTACATTGTAATTAAATCCTCTTATAGCTAGTTAGCCTTCTACCTTATCTATAAATAAAAGCCCCTACTGCCCCTTAAAGTAGAATTTCTAATATAGCAACTTATTAACTAGAATAAGGTAACTATAGTATAAGATCTTTTTAAGGCTAGGATCTATATCCTCTAGTAAAAAAAAGAAGATATTACTATAGCATAGAATAAAGTCCTTTAGTTTTAGAAGGGACTTACAGCAAGAATAGATAAAAACTAAGCTACTTTAATCCAAAAACCTTCTAATTAATTAGTTATAGGAGATCTTATTCTTATTTATAATGTACACTAGTCTATAGATATATCTTTTACCTAGAAGTTAATAATAAAATAAAATAAGCCTTTCTAAATTTATAGTTAAGCACTAGTTATAAAAGCCTATAGACTCTAAACCCTAAATAGCATTATACTTAATAAGACAATTAGCAGCAATTACATTAAGAAATTCATGCCTAATAATAAAGGCTAGTAGGCTTCCTTTGCAGATAGTTAGCTACACTAGCTATTGCAATAATAAGCTAAACCTAAACCTATTCTATATAATATAGACAATAATCTTTAAGAACTTCTGCTAGCAAATGCTACTTATAAGATATTTAATTAGATAGTTACCTAATAAGACAATATTCCTCTTCTAAGGGGTATCTTAGAAGATAAGGAATCTTTAAATAGGGAGGTGCCTATGCTACCGCAATAGTACCCTTATTACTAAATTAAAGTCCAGATTCTAGGCCTTAGTAAGGAGCAATAGCGTAAATACTAGGCATACTGCCTTTTAATCGATTCCTAACCTATTATATTTATTAAACCCCATTATTTCTTTATATACCCTATTATTATTATTATAATTATTAACTCTTACTTTTTTTCTCTTTTACCTCTAGTTAGTAATAAGGCCTAATTTGCCTTATCCCCTAGGGAGGGGAGAGCCTAATATTCTTTACTTATATTATTTAATTAATTAGTTC
>SRPU01000793.1:0-13834 GCA_018360185.1 Claviceps lovelessii | reverse complement strand
TTTTTTTTTTTTTTTTTTTTTTTTTTTTTAAACGCGTGCGACGCATTTTGCATTTCCCAAACACGGGGTCGATGAGGCGACAAAGCTTGATTCACATCAAAGAGACAGAGTGGCTTTTTTGTTGGTCTGTCTGAGCAACGACCATCCATACCCATGACGATGAGGATACATGTATTGTAACCTTTCATGTACAAAAGGATGCCTTCTGCCCCCCGAAGGGGCCAAGACGGACAAGGAGGGAGTCCAGGGGTGGCGGTGCGGGCGTTTGGTGGCTGCGCGCTATGCAAGGCTATCGATGTCCATGCCCAGAAAGTGGCATTACCCTCGTGATGAGGAAACGAGATCGATCAAAGTCAATTGCGCGGCTGTTGCGTCGTTTTTTCTTGGTCCATCAACGGCTTACCTTCTTGCCGACTTGGCGATTTGAGCATTTTGGATTTTGGAATTCTGGGCACTAGAGGAACCGGAGGAGCTAGAGGAACCAGAGGGATTCAAATATAATTGCCGAGTCAACTCATTCTATTGCGCTTGACTCTTGGGCATCTCGTATGTCGTTTCTACGCACAGCGATCAGCTCGTCACTGAGCAGTATTTCTGCCCCTGCCACCTCATCATCTCAGAGCGCCATCTGCTCTGACGCCGTCGCAAATGTGACCGAGTGACTGCTTGGTGAAGGAGAGCTCCCTGGGCTCCCCGTCGAGGCCGGATTCGGGTGCGTCATTACCAAGAGTGCTTGCATTCTGATACACATGCGCATGTATGTGTTCAGCCACCTAATGGACCAGGTAGGTACTTACCTACCTAGGTAGTTACTTTATGTACATTTCTCACAAGTACAATCGACGCGGCGCGGGCGGAAAGGGCGGCAGAAGGAAACAATTTCGTCCAAGAAAATCCATCATTTCTCATGTTTCTCTTGTCACCACCATTTTGCTCGAATCCGCCGCTTATGGTCCGATTTCCATTCCGACTTGTCAAGCCAGTAGATGCTAATGTCGGGACTCTGTAGAACGGGGAGTTGTTCCGGACCCCAATCACACTCATGTTCTCCCAGTCTTGGCCTTGGCGGATTTCTCCTTTTTCTTGATTATTTTTTTATTTTCTTGTTCTTTTTTTTCTCTGCCCTGATCGTCACAGACTTTGCATGGCTTCTACGTTTCATGTGCGTTGGATCGGACAACGTGGCGTTACAGCCGATTGCAGCAAGGTTGAGGGTCACATCGCTGGCCGGGAAAGCCTTACCAAGGGCATTTTTCATTTTGCATTTCGCGTTTTGCATCCTTATCTGGCAAGCATGGCCAAGTGCTCCTGGAGTCAGCCCTCCGCGGGTCAGCCATCTCGCCCGCTCGCGACGGCGTCGTCGTGACTTGGGCCTCATGCAAGGCGGGCTCGGAGCCTGTAAAATGTAAAAGGACGACGGGATGGTCCCGCCAACAGATTGCTTGCTCCTGATCTTGCTGCTCGGCCTTATCAGGCCCTGATGCATGAGATGTGTCGCTATTTCTCTGAGGATGAAAAAATGTGATGGCGCTGCCTCAACATGACATGTCGGCTCTCTCGAGTCACCTGGAGGCTTGAGGCTCGAGGCTTGAAGACACAAAACACACCAACGCGACACCCCGTGATCCGTTTCGCATGCATGAAGAAGGCCAAAAAAAAATCAAAAATTGGTGCTGGCACATGAATTCCCATTCGCGGACTACAGGCCCACGAGACTGGTCCATCCCTGCGTCCATACACCAGACACGCATCCATCCATCCATCCATCCATCCATCCATCCATCCATCCATCCATCCATCCATCAGCCCATCCACGCATCCGAGGACCGACAGCACACAATATCTGACGGCACGACGAACAAGCATGCAACAGCCAACTGCCGCTGCGTGTAACCTCCGTTTCTGTACGCCGAGACTGACTACTGGGGAGTAGGTACGTGGGAGACTCCAGCCCTGCCGGTAATGCCCGTTCACTAGAGTGCCACGGGGAATATGAAGCTCGCTGCGGTGATACCATGCGTCTGTTTCAGGCAGCCCGGGTAGATGGCACAAAACGACGACGACGACACGCTGACCATTGGAATGCATATAGGGTAGTTTATATTTATTTATTTATTACCCACCAGATATTCCACCTTTGAAGAAAAACCCCGACTGCCCGTGCAAGGACAAGCACAATAAAAGGCCTTGTCACACACTTCCTTGGTAATACCGTGGAAGCAGACTCGAAGCCCGAAGGCCGTTTATGCTGTTTTCTCTTGATCAAGAGAAAAATCGTGAACAGTTTGACTAATTTCGTTATTATGTGAGTGGAGGCTTTACGTCCACTATTTCTTATACCCTTTTTTCTATTTTATACTTTTCTAAGTTTTTATTCGTTCTTTCTCTTTATTCTTTCTTTTAATTCCTTTCTTTTATTCTTTCTTTCTCTTCTCTCCTTTTGTTTTCCCCGGTGGTCTAGTATGTGTTGGAGGAGTGTGTTGATGCGTTGGCGAGGAACTGGATGATGACTATGCATGGTCTATGGCACAGAGAACGGATGTGAGTCATTGTATTCCGTGCAAGAGGTCAACTAGGTAGGTAGGTATGTACTGGATGTGCTTGGGACGTACAGTGGGTTGCGGTGATGCCGACACTTCATATTAGATGCATATGACCAATGTTTGGAAGTACTCTGACCGTACATGTGGGCATGATGCTCCGAGTCGTAGAAACCACATGTCCCCTTGAGGCCGAAAAGGCCACACCTTTGTACCACTTATAAGTTATACAACAAGATATTAGCGGAGGACTGAGTAGCGCCCCATCGGCGATGAAAGAAATGGGAATGGGTACAAGGGCGTAGCCCGTCTCGGCATCAAGGGAATGAAAAGAGATTTTTTTTCTTTGTAATAATGGGTGCACTAATAGGGTGTTAAAACAACGGGAAAAGAAATGAATGAAAATCAAGGTTAGAGGGAATAAAAAGATTTTTTTTTAAAAAAAAAATATAAAGAAAAAGAAAGGAAGAAAAATTCATTCCACTTGAGAAGAGGAAAGAGGTAGGACATACTAGATTGATGGCGACTGCATTGCTCCATTGGTCAGCTCTCAGCCACGGACCCACCGCCCATTGCTGAGCTCATCCGCCTGCTTGGCTTTCAACTTCAACTTCAACTTCAACTTGCTCAACGCTCTGCGTCATCACCACCAGTCGCGCAAAACAAGGTCCCATCCACGCATACGTCCGCCTACAGACACAAGATACCATAAACCCCAAGAACGATACGAGAGAAGAAAAAGAAAAGGGAAGAAGAAGAAGAAGAAGAAGAAGAAGAAAATGGACTATCAAAACCGAGCAGGCTCCAAATTCGGAGGCGGCGGCGTGGCCTCCTTCTCCGCGACCAACGCCGACCGCCGCGAACGACTCCGCAAGCTGGCCCTCGAAACCATCGACCTCGACAAGGACCCGTACTTCTTCAAAAACCACGTCGGCTCCTTTGAATGCCGGCTCTGCCTGACGGTCCACCAGAACGACGGGTCCTACCTCGCCCACACGCAGGGCAAGAAACACCAGACCAACCTGGCCCGCCGAGCCGCCCGCGAGCAGCGAGAAGGCGCCGGCCGCGCAAACAACAGCATCGATCCCGCCACCGGCCTCCCCACCAACGTCCTGGCCAGCTTCGGCGGCGGCCCCACGGGCAGCAACGCCCTCGCCAGGCGCAACGCCGTCAAGATTGGCCGCCCGGGCTACAAAATCACCAAGATCCGCGACCCCGTCACCCGCCAGCAGGGCCTGCTCTTCCAGCTGCAGTACCCGGACGCCGGCCTCGACATGAGCCCCAAGTGGCAGGTCATGAACGCCTTTGCCCAGCGCGTCGAGGACCCGGACAAGAACTACCAGTACCTGCTCGTCGCCGCCGAGCCCTACGAGACGGTCGGCTTCAAGATCCCCGCCCGCGAGCTGGACAAGCGCGAGGAGCGCCAGTTTTGCTTCTGGGACCCGGATGCCAAGGAGTTTTGGATCCAGGTCATGTTTATGACGGAGCGGGAGGAGCGGTTCAATGCCGCGCCCGGATTGGGGGGGAGGAGATGATTCGTACATTGTACATATTTTATATGCCTGTATTTCAGTATACCCCTCTGTGCAATTCTTTTTTTTTTTTTTTCCTTTTTCCTTTTTCCTTTTTTTTTTTCCTTTTTTTCCTTTTTTCCTTTATTCTTTCGTTTGTTTTTCATTGCAGATTTTGTACCATAGTGTAGATACGACCATTTGATGCTCTCATGATGATTCTACCTCAACACGTTGAAACACACGCATACAAAGTAAATACGACTATTTGACGCTCGTATAACAATTCTCCTTCCCTACGTCGAAAACGCACACACGAAGTCGATACAAGTATTTAATCCCCGATGATAATTCTACCTGACCACGTCGAAAACACACACACGAAGTCGATACAACTATTTAATGCTCTTATATAAATCCACTCGACCACGCCGAACAAACACGCCCATGAAATAAATACAACTCCCTGAGAAAATGCCCCTTTGATCATTCTACTCAAGCACGTCGAAAAAAAAAAAAAAAAACACGCACACAAAGTAAACACGTCTGTCCAAACGCCTTATCGGAATGTCCGTTAACCACGTATGAGCCACACGCGCAGACACACGCTCTCTAAACGAGGCCCGCCAAATGCCACCTTGACAGCAGCCCGTCCAACCTCAAGATGACGGACGCATGATGGAACACGACAAGACAGTCTGGACCATGGTCCTGTCACCGACGATGGGCCGTCTCCGTAAACGGGCCCGGATTCCGAACATATGATTCGCATCCACATTCAGTGCCTCATTCGCCGTCTTCATTGACAGATGTATTGTATTGATCTTGACTGGACATCTCCATGCAAAGACGCTTCCACCCTTCATCCCAGATATCTCGTCAAGCTTTTGCAGAGCATTTGGCTTTCCTTTTCTTCCCATTCCTTCTGATGCCCCCCCCCCTCCCCCGCATGACAAATCCCATCCAACTCATCCGATCCGGTCCTTCTTTCGCCCTTTGCCTTCTTTTCCCCCGTTTATCGTTTATGGCCCTCTCCCATGTATAGCCTCTTCACCATGGTCCCTCTTCTCTCGTCCGTTTTTGCTGCCGGTACAAGAAAATACAAAAGCGCTTTCACATCAAGGAAAATACAGAAAAAAATAGAGCCTACAAGCTTTTTCTTCTTCTTCTTCTTTTTTTGTTTGTCATCTATCGGAAATTGTTATCAAACCGCTTAAAAGTGTAGCCAATGAATGGCAAGCTCATCTCCGGCGACTCTTCCATTTGACGGCCGTGCTGCAGTGCCTGGGCCTTGAGAACAGTGGCATTGTCGGTCTGGTCGATTTCGTCGATGGGGAAGTAGGTCGTGTCAATGTTGGACGTCAGACGGGGCTCAAATGGTGCGCGAATGCGGCGGAGGCTGTCAAACTCGACGCCGCGGAAAAAGGGGTGGTTCTTAATCTCATGAGCACCTCCGCGGCCGAGACGGTTTTCAGTGTTGCAGACCATGCTGAGCAGGCAGTCATCACGTTAGTCATCTGAAGGCTATTCGTGATATAAAAACAAAAATGGAAAACAAAATGGAAAGAACAAATAAAAGAAAGGAAAACAACAGAAGGCACAAAACATAGTCTTCCCTTACTTTCTGATCAAATTCTCGGCCTCTGGCTTGAGGGTAATGTCGTCGGGAAAGTACAGAGTCTGTCTCCAGTTGACAATCTTGCGATACGTGTCATGGCTGTCCTCGGCACAGAAGGGTGGCCAACCGACCAGACACTCAAACATGATGGTACCGAGAGACCACCAATCGCAGTCGAACGAGTAACCGTGGCCGGTGAAGATTTCGGGGGCAATATAGTCCGGGGTGCCGACGGTGGAGTAGGCCATGAGCCTTCTTGACCGCCTCCAGTCATTAATCTGCGAACGATTGCTGACGGTGAGATTGATCTGGTCAATGGCCACCGAGTTCCGGTCACGAGGCCGGTTAGAGCGACCCTGTAGCAGCTGCTGGTAGTAGTTGTTGTCGTGAAGGCGATGGAAGCCGGTCGAGAGGCCAAAATCGGTCAACTTGACGTGGCCACCTCGATCCAGCAGAATATTGTCAGGTTTTATGTCTCTGTTGTACGTTAGCAATGGGGGCGATGCATTGCCAAAAGAAAGTACGTCTCTGGTATGATGTGGAAGGAAAGGATAGAAATAAGGGAGAAAAGAAGATGAAGAAATAAAAAGAAAAGAAAGAAATAGAAGAATAGAAAGAATTAAAAGGAAAAGAAAGAAATGAAAGGAAAAGAAAGAAACAGGTAGTAAGTAGGCGTGCGATACAAGGCCAGAAGAAGAAGAAAAAATACGCACCGATGGATAAAACCCAGTTTGTGGACAGCTTCAATAGCCAGAACAATCTCGGCAATGTAGAACCTGGTGATATCTTCTGAAAAGATCTCATACTTGATAAGCATGGTCATCAAATCGCCTCCCGGCAGGAATTCCATCAACATGTACAGGAAATAGGCATCCTGAAAGGTGGTGTACAGCTTAACGACCCATGGACTGTCTGACTCGGCCAGGATATCACGTTCGGATCGGACGTGCGCCAACTGGTCCTTCTTGAACATTTCTGTCTTGATCAAGGACTTCATGGCGTATACTTTGCCATCGCCCTTCTTCTGCACGAGCTTCACCTCGCCAAAGGCACCTTTGCCAATGATTTTGACGGTGTTGTAGTTCTCGGGCTTGTCCTTTGTTCGCAAGAATCGCAGATACTGGCCCTCCTTACGGCCAGCTGTCGACCACAGCTGCTCTTTCCTGACGGCACTTTGTGAGGGGTCTTGGAGTTTCTGCTCGAGCTCGCTCTGTCTGTTGAAGGGGGACGTCAGTATAGGTAGAGGATGAGGGTATGAAGATAAAAACAAGATATATATAAATATATAAATATATATATATATATAAATATATATATATATATAAATATATATATATATATATAAATATATATATATATATGTATGTATGTATGTATATAGAGAGAGAGAGAGAGAAAGGGAAAAGAACAGGATAAAAAAGAAGAAAAGGATAAAAAAACCGGAAGAAAGTCAATCGCACCTCTGGTTTCGCTCACGTGCCCTCTTGACACTGTCCTTGAAAAAGTCGACAGCCAGCTGCGAGCACTTCTTCTGGTTGCTGTTGGCATTGGGCCCGTAGCGGTCGGGATTTCTCTCGGGAGAAGGCTGGAACTCGGTGGCCGCGGAAGCGGTGCCCTGCGAGGGCAACGGAGGAGCGTTGGCATAGTTGGCATAGCCGGGGGCGGGTTGACCACCGGCGGTCCGGGGACGCTGCGAGGAGGCCGGTCCTCGAGGGGCACCGGCACCCCGGGCGGCACCACCGCCTAGATTCTGGTGAGAGAACTGGTGGGCGAGACCCGTGTTGGGATCGTTGGTGCCGGGCGTGTTGGAGCGGGCCTGGTAGTAGCCATTCTGCTGGGCGTGAGCAAAGTCGTTGCTGACGGGCTGAGGAGAAGGATACGCGGCGGGATACGCGGCAACCGGCTGCGAGAAGTAGCCCTGGGAAGAAAAGCCAGCGGCACCGGCACCGGCACCGGCACCGTAGGGCTGCGGCGGCTGCGGCTGGAGTCCGCCTGGGGCCATTTGTTGCGGCGGCTGCTGCTGCTGCTGCTGCTGCTGTGCGTTGGGAGGAGAAAAGACGGGTTGCGGAAAGGTTGAGGGCGTCGTGGGAAAGGTTCGATCGTTTGTTGGCAGGCGGTCATTGGTGCCAAAATTGAGATGCAGGCGGTTGCCGTTTGGATCCATCGTGCGTGGATGCGGGGAGTCGTGCGGGCGGGCAAGACGGGCGTGCGGGCGGGCGAGCCAGGAAGCAAGGAGGATGAAGATATCGTCGACCGTCGACCGTCGACCGTCGAGCGTCGTCGAGGGGTAAAGGGGCTTGAAGGTTTGGATGAGGCAGAGCTGAGACGACTGAGAGGAGGTCGCTGGTCGTCTAATGGCCTGGCCTGGTCTGGCCTGGCCTGGTCTGGTCTGGTCTGGCGTGGTGGGTGTCTCGGTTCAATGTCGATTGGTGTGACGGCCGCATGGTGGCGCCCGCACGCACTGCGCCTGGCGGATTCAGGGGCCTGGCGTGACCTGGTTGGGCCGCCTGACCGGGCCTGACGTGGCCTGCGTGTGCCCTGCGTGTGCCCTGGGGGTTGTCCTGGATGTGCCCTGGATGTGGCGCCTGGGCGGAGGGTGTTGGCCTGGCTGTTGGCCGCAAGTGCCTCCAAGTGCTGGCGGGGGTGTTGGCCTTGGGGTGTGATCCACGAGAGCGTGCAGACTTTGCAGTCAGCTTGTGGAGTGAGGGCGGAAGAAGGCGTCCGGGGAGGATTCCGTCAGTTGCTACCACATTTTCAAGCCACACATGCACGCACGCACACGCCGGCCTGCCTGTCTGCTGCAGCCGGCTGGGGTCCACCTGCATCAGTCATGTCACCGCAAAAAAGAAAAAAGGAAAAAGAAGGAGAAAAAGGAGAAAAAAAGAGAAAAAAAGAGAAAAAAAAAAAAACCACAAAAAAAAAACAGAAAAAAACACAGACAACGCACATCTAGCATCATCATCTAGCATCACACAGCTGTGATTCGTAAACCATGCGCCTAAAACGTAAACCACAGACGTAAACCCGCCCATTGACACGACAAAAGAAGACAGACATCGAAGCCACAAACAACACGCCAACCGGCCAATGAATGACCGCCATGCTGTGCCAGAATGAGGGGCGCGTCGTCGTTCAATCTGCCCACCTGTTTTCCAGACGGATAGCCACGAATCGTCAAATTCAAAATCAAGCATCTCAAAAGTCGAGATCAACATAGGCAGAATCAATGCTTTGCATAACCAAACACAAGAATCATGGCACAAGAGAAATTCTCGCAGCTGTCAATCACAACCCGTCGTCGTTGAAAATGTACCTTGTGGCCGTCGAGTTTTTCCATTCCGGGCCGGCCTTGTTTTCTTATCGCGCCTCTTTTTCCTTATCGCGCTTTTTTTTCTTATCGGACTTTTTTTTTCTCTTATCGTGCCCATGAAGTTCCCCAGTCTCCAATTATCCATACGACACCAAGGCAAATACAACCAGCCATCTCCAAGCTGATGCTCCTCCAACATTGCCGTCGCGCGCCCATCGCAACCGCCACCGGGACCGGTACTGCATGAATTGCGAATCCTTCCTTTCTTGACTCTCAGAAAACACTTCGTTTCTCGCTGCCGCCCATCATGGCAGATGCGACGACGCCTCCTCCGGCGAACACGGGGGCGGCAGCCAGCACCACCACCACCACCACTGGCGCCTCCTCGTCCGCAACACCCCCGAAGCCTCGTAACCCGGCCTTGAAAATGCTCGGTCTCCCTGCTCTGCCTCGCAGACTTCCTTCCCGTAACTGGATGATCTTCTGGGCCATCACGGGAGCTTTCACAACCGCCATCGTCTACGATAAGCGCGAGAAGAAACGTGCGACGGCAAAATGGCGCCGCGCCGTGGAACCCCTGTCTCGAGAGCTCATCGGCTCGGCCAATGCTCTCCCCCGGAAATTGACGGTGTACCTGGAGGCTCCTCCCGGTGACGGCTTGCGCGTAGCTCAAGACCATTTCATCGAGTACGTCAAGCCGGTTCTCGCGGCCTCGGGCCTCGATTGGGAATTCATACAGGGCAGACAACAAGGCGACGTGAGGGCTGCCGTGGCCGAGAAGATTCGCAGATGTCGAATGGCAGACGAGCGGCCGGGCGAGCCGCTACCCCCCACGGACGACTCCATCGTCCAGGATCTGCGCAAGAGAATGGGCGTCAAGGAGTATGAGGGTGTCAAGGGGGACATTGTCATCGGCCGCCACGCATGGAAAGAGTACGTTCGAGGTGTGCATGAGGGCTGGCTTGGTCCCCTGGACGCACCGCCCTTGCCGGAACCAGTTCCCGAGCCTGTCGTGGAAACCAAGTCAGATTCCGAAACACCGTCTGCCACCACTCAACAGGACGACACGAGCAAGACAAAATCGGAGGAGGAGGAGAAGAAGCAAGAAAAGCCGTCCAGACCCCCCCAGCCCCGCCCTCACAACAGCCCCGACGACTACGAGTCCGCCGCTCTGCCTCTGAGGATTCCCGCCGAATTCTCCCCCTCCACCGCCATTCCATTCCCCCATCGTCTCGGCTTCACCCAGACATTTGTCCGCCTCGGACGCTTTCTCAACCGTCGCCACCTGGCAGACGATATCGGCCGAGAAGTAGCCGCCGTCTGTTTCGCCGCCGCCCGGGACTTTCGCGGGGCCGACGGCCAATACGAGCAACAGCGCCTCCTCGACCAAGAAGAACGCGACTGGCCCAAGAGCGTGTGGAAGGACGAGAAAGACGCCGAGGAGCCTGATGTATCCAAAGCCGAGCCAGAAAAACAACACAAGGCTGCTGCCGCTGCTCCTGCCGCTGCCGCTGTGGAACCCCCCAAGGAGCGAATCTGGACATCAAGCATGGTCGTGGATCCCCGCATCGCCCAGCGCATGCGCCGCTTCGAAATCACGCCCGAGGACGAGGAGCGCGCCGCCAAGATTGTCGTCCCGGAAGAAGAAATCGAGGGCTGGATCAAGGGCAGCGCGAGAAGTCTATGGCGCTGGGGCGTCCGCTCGTTTGAGACCAAACCCAGGGGTCCGAATGTCGGTGATTTAGATGATGAATAGGCCATGCAGCCATCTATTCATTTCATGTAGCCATTGATTATTACGAAGGAAGGGGGATGAATCTCTATGATTCACGGCCTTTTTTTTTTTTTTTTTTTTTTTTTTTTTTTTTTTTTTTTTTTTTTTTTTTTTTTTTTTTTTTTTTTTTTTTTTTCCCGTTCTTCCTTCTTCCCTCTTCTTTTCTTTTTTTAGTCCACATTCTCCAAATGCACATCCCGCCACTGCACTGCTGTACTACTATATCCTGTATACTACGCTTCCATTTGGATATCCAACCCTTGAGAAGATACAAAAATAGGAGAACAACGACTACACGTCGTTTTTTTTTTTTTTTTTTTAAAAAAAAAAAAAAGACGCGCATGCAAGTCGCCCTGTTGCTAACTCGCTGACCCGCTGACCCCTGAGAAGGAGGGTGTCCAACCTCTACAGGTCACGTATCCTGTGATTGTACATGATGCGCCATCTCAAGTCCAGTTTGCTTTTTCGCGTCTTGGTTTCCTTTTGGTACATGTCTCGCCATTTCGTGGTCGTGGATGAGATGCTTGGGTGTTCCTCCCCGGATCCTCGGACACGCAACGCAATAATGTCTATCGGATTTCTGTTTTGGCCGTCATTCGTCATCGCTATCATCTGAGCCGTAGCTCACGAGTAGACTCTTTTGTTTGGATCCCGTTCCCACGGTCCGTGTCTCTTCTGGACCATCCGCCGTAGCAGCACTCTTTTCCCTCTTCCCGCCGTTCGTCTCCCCCGCCGCTGCCCTCCCCGTCTCCATCTTCCCATCTTTCTCTCCCTCCCGCTCCTCGCCCTCCTCCCCTCCCGTTTTCCTCCTCACCAACCCAACCCTCTCCCGCTCCCTCCCCCTCTTCCTCTTCCGTCCCGTGCCACCCCATTCGCCTCCACCGGCGCTCTTCATCTCCGTCCCTGCTTCGCCGTCCTCCCCGCCCTCTGTACCCTCCGCGCCGTCGCCTCCAACCCCACCACTCCGCCGCTGCTGCTCCCGAAACGCCTTAAGCCCTTCCTCCATCTCGCGCCTCACGCGCTCTTCTTCCATCCTCTTGGCCGCCTTGACCTCGTCCAGGAACTCAATCTCGTCTTCGTCCAGCGCGCGGAACTGGTTCCGGATCTTGGTTTGTTCCTCAAACGCGGCTTGTTTGGCGGCTGTTATGGGGGGTTAGAAATGGAATAGAAATGGAATAGAAATGGAATAGAAATGGAATAGAAATGGAATAGAAATGGAATAGAAATGAAGTATAAAACATTGTTCTCGTGGTACGAACCACAAGAGGTTGAAACGATACAAACGATACAAACACAAAAGTCTCTCCTTGTGGTGACAATCAAGGACGGTAGCGAAGACATGGAAGGAAAAGAAAGAAAGAGAGAAGAAGAAGAAGAAGCACTTTCAGGGGGTGAACATCTTTTAGAAAGGGAGTCTTTTCGAGCGAGTCTTTTTATGTTGTTTTTCCCAATTCTTATTCCTTTTATGTTCTTAATTTTTTTCCTTTTTTCCCTCTTGTACTTCTTTATATATTGGTTTTATTTTTATTTTTTTAAGTAAGGAGTTTTTTTAATCTTTTTTTGATTCTTTTATATATATATTCCTTACTGTTTTTTTTTTTTTTTTTTTTTTTTTTTTTTTTTTTTTTTTTTTTTTTTTTTTTTTTTTTTTTTCTCTCTCTTTATTTCTTTCCATTCTTTCTCTTCTCTCCCATAAAAAACGCACAAACCGCACCATAAAGCAAAACCATAACCATATACACAAACATGACCACACAAAAGAAGAAAAGGAAAAAAAGGGAAAAGGAGAAAAAAAAAAGGACAGAAAAAAGGAAAAAGAAAAAAGAAAAGAAAAGACATATCTTTAAAACTCACCCTTATTCGCCTGCAAGACCTCGTACAAACTCCTCTCCCCCCCCTCCGCCGCCCGACTCCGCTGCGCAGCCCGCGCCCTCCGCCCCTCCTCTAATTCCTTCTGCACGGCCGCCCATTCCGTCGACGTATCGGCCATGTGCGGTTTGCCAGGTGGTGGTGCTGACGACGCAGGGCCATTGTCGTGCTGGCCCGGGGAGATGATGGGGGGGTCTGCGGCGTCGGCGTTGGGGAGGATGGTGCCGGCGGAGATGAAACGAGACATGGGGGTTGGTGTTTTGGATGAAAGATGAATGAAAAAAAAAAGAGAAAAAAAAAGTAAAAAAAAAAAAAAAAAGATATATATAAAATTATAGCCCTTGACCCGTTGTTATCCTGACATGAAACATGAATGGACAAGTAAAAGGGAAAGGGAAAACGGAAAACGAAAAACGAAAAAGAAGAAAAATGGGTATATAACAAGGCCTCGGGAGTCGTAGTCGGGACGAGAAAATGGAATTTTCAAAAAGGGTTGGCCTAGAGGTCTTGTCCGCACGGGCAGGCCTGAATCCCGATGAGACTTTGCAAAAAGGTGGGATGCGACAGGACAGAACAAGACAGGGATAGGTGTATGTGTGGATGGATCACGGCTCGTGGTCGAAGACTCTTGGAGGAGAACCGATGGTGGTGGCATCTGGGAGAGAGAGCTCTTGGCTGGGATGCATGTCAGTTTCGACGATTGTCGACGTCTCGGTCTCTTGACGGGTTGAGGTTGAAACTTGGGCATTTGTGCCGAGAATCAGCCGCCCAGGTGCTCTTCCCGGGCGAGCGTAGTCACGTACAGTCACCGTTATGCGCAAACCATGGCAAAACGTTTCCAAGGCCAGTGTCAAGGCTAGTGATGAGTGCGGTTTCTTCATTTTATTTTAATTTATACTTACTCTTTATTGGATACAGGTGGCCATAGGTGCTTGTGCTTGTGTTTGATGGATCCATTCCTGCGACTGATTCGTACTTTGAAGCCATCCTAACCCACTCCTCCGGGTTTCAACCCAGCATCAGCGGCCGAACCAGTTTTCCCATTTTCAGTCGATCCATGGACCATGACCCAACCGGAAGGGAAAGCATAATGAGGAATGCAACTATGCTGCTCCAAAACGCTTTCGGAGTCGTGCATGAAGATGGATCGATGAAGGCGTGTGAAGATCTCGGCAATCCTCAACCGACCATCCATCCATACAGCATCTGAAA
>SRPU01000792.1:0-13836 GCA_018360185.1 Claviceps lovelessii | reverse complement strand
GCCCTTTCCCCGCCTTTGTCTCTCCACGAATTGCGCCGGCCACGACCATCCGGTTCCCTTTTTCATGTGAATGTGTAACAAAACAAGGGCGGGTAGCTCGTCGTCAGCAAACGCCAATGTGGAGCCGGGCCCAGCAGCACTGTTACGCTGCCAGGCAAATTCACGATATCCCCCGAGGACGGGGCCCGAAGAAAAAAAGGGAAAAAAAAAAAAAAAAAACACCACTTTTTCCCGCCATGGAGGTAATGTACTCTGCAAAATCTCCGCCAAGCGGGAGCGTGAGAGGGTCGTGTCATGGTGTGATGCTGTACAACGAAAATGCGCTTGTTCACGTAATACTGTTCTCGCCCCCGTAAAGACTGATTGATGCGAGGGCCGGGGCAGGCACTGACTGACTACCTAACTGACAGGGGAGGACGGGCGGATGGGGAAGATGGACCGGCCGGCAGGAGAATTTCGGGACCAACCAGACGTGTGCCTGGTCCCTGGGCCCTGGAGCCCAACATGGCCGGAGCAGACCAAAAAATGGCCATCACAACAAAAATAAAGAATGAAAGGGGAAGAGAGGGGGGGGCTCAGAAGACGGAAAAAACAAACGCGTTGGGTTGGAGCCCTCACTCGCCGCGGATGCAGATTTCGGGAGGCCGTGGGCTTTCCATCGTGTCCTCCGAGGTCAGCGTGCGTGCGGTTCGTCTGTCGACCCTGGTGTCTCAGTCCTGTCTGTCTCTACTTCTCTCTGTGTGCCTCTGTGTGCCTCGGTCTTTGCCTGCCGGCCTGCCTGTCAACACCATGCAATGCAGTCTCAACTACCAGCATGGCGCCAACTCGGCATTCGAAGCGCGAGCGAAAGCTACGGGGGGGACGCGAAAGAAAAGAAGACGCAGACAAGCACGGAAAACTGCCAGACGCCGTCCATTTTTGCGCAAGCGATAAATAGTTCTAGTCATCTCTCTACGTCGTTTTGTCCTTATTCCTGGGGGGGAAAACAGTCCCGACCGTCATGATGCCAACCCTAGACAACAATACAGGGCTCGCACGCGCTAAGTTGGATTTACCTTGAGGCGTCTCATCTTGATTCTCTCTTAGTCTTTTGATCAGGGATTGCGTCCGAGGATCGCGTCCGTATGGCCAATGCATAACCCGCGTTGCCCCGCAAGCATACTCGTTTTTTTGTTTTTGGAAATATATATATATATATAAAAATAAATAAGATATAGTGGAGAAAAGTCGGGCACATCAAAGTGTGCGAAAGCTGACCCAGCAAAAAGCAATCGTAATGATTACAAAAAAACAATTCAAAACAGGATACAAAAACAGACAGACAACAAGAGGAAACTATAAAACCACAGGAAACAAAACCAAAGAAAACGAAACCAGATGCGGTCATGAAAAATGCCGGGCCGGCACTCACCCAGCAGTGCTCCTTCCATGTGCGCCGACAGCCGGACCGTTTTGTACATTCCAGCTGCAAGTGGCCATTGCCGACCGGCCACCCCTCGTCATTATGATGCTGGCTGCTGCAGTGTGTCGCATTGCTTTCAGCTGCCTCGGGACGAAAAGGACAAAAGAACGACTGGTCTTGTTTTTTTTTTGAAATCGTCACGAGAAATGCCATGACTTTTGCCCCCCCTCTACGCGGCTCATCAGGGGTTGGGCTCCCGGGGGGTCCATCAGACCCTATTTAATTCAATCATCACTTTCTTCAACAGAGAAAACAGGGGGAAAAAAGAAGAAGAAAAAAGAAGAAGAAAAAAGAAGAAGAAAAAAGAAGAATAAAAAAAGAAAAAAAAGTAAAAAAAAGAAAAAAAAAGAAAAAAAAAAGAAAAAAAAAGAAAAAATTCTGCCCACGTGTTCTGCAGAGCTTTGAACCGAGGGACCGTCTCATAATCGACCCATCCGGCCCTGGTGGCGTAGAAATGAAGAGATGTGCCAAAGTCTACGATTCACAATTCCCCATGGAGAAAAAGAGTTAGTCTCTCATTTCTTACATAGCAGCCAGACACTACACCTGTAGCGAAAGAACACATGCATTCGGCATGACGTCACCCGAAGCATTCCACGAAGCATTGAGTCACTTGACACTTGACTGACAATAGAGTATGGGCCCTCTTTGTTGAAGCCAGATGCCCGAGGATCCATTCGCCGTCGCGAGACAAACACGAGTCTGTAGAAACGTGAAAAGCAAGGTGGGGAGTTTCCGTACAGGCGGAGAGCCCCTCCCCCCTTCCTTTTTGAATCCCGTTGCTGGAGATGGTGTCTAAATTAAGGAACCAAAGCTATGTTGGAGGGCATTTATGTGTCTTGTCGTCCTCCCCGAATCACAATGCAGGAACCAGACCGGATTGGCAATGGGGTGGATGTCTTTGCTATCCAGTCCGCATTGAGCCAGCGGAGAAAGGCTCATGGAAATAAGAGAGGAGCCTGGCACGTAACTTCTTTGCATTTCCCGCTCTCCCGAGTGACGAGTCCCGATCGATACTTGGGATTACAGTAATGTCGGGCTTGCCCTTCCATGTTCCATTCTTGGGGGTTGTCGTGCCGCGTGGTTGCGCGGTAGGGCTTGGCGAGGAATTGTCTTGCTCTCGGCTTGCCCAGCAGCAGAGCAGATGGACAGATAATAGACAGAAGACGACAGACAAGACGGCAATCCTAAGGAAAGATGCGGCGGAAACCCGGAGCATGCGATGTTGTTTCATTTCCTTTGTCTGTTTCTTTTCCTTTTTTTTTTTCCCCTCCCCCATGAGTGGCTTCTCGTCATGATTCTTAAAAACTTTCTAGTTCGATTCCCGCTGTACACTCTCTGATGGTAGAGAGGCGAGAAACAAACGGCTCGTGTGCCATGCAATGGAACAGAGCCTCAGACAACGCAACGCAACGCGGCGCCAGAGCAAGCAAATGCAAGGCAAGGCAAGGCAATGCCAGGCAGAGCAGGGAGCGCAAAGGAGCTTGAGCATCAATTCGAATGACGTGCGCCTGCTGCTGCATGGCATGATGGTTGCAGGGCAGGGCAGGGCAGGGATGGGCGTCGTCGCATTGCGGAATCAATCAGACTGGTGCGCCGGACTGGCTCGCGGATCACGGAGGCGCATCTGTCCTCGCGTGCGCGTTGCGTGTGGGCTTGCGCGTGGGCGTATGTGGTGCCGGACTTGTCATCATCACCAGGGTAGGTCGCAGATGGATCAATTGAGAAATGAAGCAATCAAGGTTCAAGTCGGTGACGCGAGTCGACGTTTTGAAGATGAACATTGATCGTCTCTCGATCGGACCAGTTGACGACGTCCAACTACAAGAGAGGGCACGAGCAGCAGGTGACCAGACCAATGATGCAGCAAGTGGCACGTGCCAGGACGCCAGCTTGCTGCAGTGGAACGGACGGGGCAGCTGGGCCGGCCACTCACGCGCTGCTTGCTGGGGCTCCTCCGAGGCGCTCCCAGGCTGCGCTCCCAGGCTTCCTTCCAGTTGCCTCATGGCACATCGTTCATCGAGTTGCGCATCTGGTGCGCTCCTTCCCTTCCCACGCCTAGTGTCTACTGCCTAGTGCGTCTAATGCGGTTTCTCGGTTTCCGAAAGGTCCCGACATGGAGGAGTGCGAATGGCACTCCTCCATGTCGCTTTTCTGTCGTGCCGCTGCACCTCCTCCTGGTCTTGACCTTTTCCATGCCACCATTCCATTCAATCCATCGGAAACCAACACACCCCCTTGCTGCACCCCCGAAACTAACAAACCAGCCGCTTTCCGCACTACTTTGGCGAAATCTCCCTCTGGACCGGCCTCGCCACCACCGCCGCCGGCGCCCTCGCCCTCAAACCCGTCCAGATCGCGCTCGGCCTGTCCGGCCCGGCAGGCCTGCTGACCACCACGGCGCTGTCCTTCATGGCCCCCGCCTTTTCGAGCTTCCTCCTGATCAAAGTGTCGGGGATTCCCCTCACAGAGGCACGGCACGACGAGCGGTTCAAGGATAACGAGGCGTACCGGGCCTGGAAGAGGGATACGCCGAGGCTGGTGCCCAAGCTGTGGTGATGTGGTCCGAGGTGGCAGGCGGGGAGTTTGAATCGGAGGTCAGGGTCGTAAACGCACGTCCAAGAGATGGAACCGGGGGGCCCAGAAGTCGAGTCTACAAAGCCCAGAGTCGTTACTAGTATATATTTTTTTTTTCAATCATCTACGAATTCTCCCCTCCCCGTCTTACTACAGGGTGTAGGGCTGATGTTTTCTCTCCTTGTCTTATTCACTGCCTCTTCGTCTACTTGGTTGGATGCGCAATGCTGTCCTGACGTCTTTGCCAGTGCTCTTAGCAAATACATTTACACGCACTCGCATGATTTTTTTTTTTCCGCTTCCGTCACGCATCGTCTCGCGGAATCATGCTTCTTTTTTGATGATGAAATGTTCCTCAATCGTGCCCTTGTTTGCCCCGCCCATGTGGTACATCTCTCTGCAAAATCATGTTTTTTTTTTTATGTTGGATATTCCGCAATTGTGCTATTATTTGTCCGCTCATCGAATGCATCTGCAGGAGAAGCTTGTACATAAACTTCCCTCTGCACAGCAAAATTGCCCTTCCGTCCATTTGCAACGACTATATGCAGCAGCGGCATCATGTCCTGCCATGTCGTCTCTCCCCGGCATTGTCCAACGTGGTTCATCCCCGCCCAGACGATGACGATGACGACTCCACCGTGTAAAAGTATGACTTGATATGGATCTTTTTGAATTTGTTCTTCTTCTGTCGCTCTTCCCGTTTGAGAATTCAAAATTACGATTATTGTACATGCAACTTATGTGTGAAATCTCTTGACCTTTTCAATCTCGTCATAGCTGCCCATGAAGATGCCGGACCGGTCGTGGATGTGCTCGGGGGCGACCTCCATCATGCGCTTCATGTGGCTGTCGAGAGCTTGGCCGCCGGCTAAAACATGGTTAGCAAGTGGTCACGCAAAAGAAAAAAAGTAAAAAAAAATAAAGAAAAGAAGAGAAAAAAGAAAAAAGAAAACAAGAACAGGAGAAAAATAAAAGAAACAAACCATTTTCAAAAACCATGGCCATGGGCGCACATTCATACAAAATGCGCAACTTTCCCTTGGGACTCTTCTTGTCGGCAGGGTAGGCGAAAATGCCCCCGTACAATAGCGTCCGGTAGGCATCGGCGACCATGGAGCCAATGTACCGCGAGGAATAGGGCTTCCCGTTGGCGGCCTCGGCCTGCTTGAGCGAGTTGAAGTAGTTGAGCGTGCTGTCCTCCCAGTAGAGCGAGTTGCCCTCGTTGACCGAGTAGATGGGTCTGGAGCGGGGGATGCGCATGTTGGGGTGCGTGAGGATGAACTCGCCGATGCCGTTGTCGAGGGTGAAGCCGTTGACGGAGCTGTCCTTCATGGTCAGGACCAGCTGAGCCGAGGCGCCGTACATGGTGAAGCCGGCGGCGACGAGCTCGGTGCCGGGCTTGAGGATGTCCTCCTGGCAGCCGCGGGACCCTTCGGGCAGCTTGTGGATGGCGAAGATGGTGCCGACGGAGACGCCGGCGTCGAGGTTGGAGGAGCCGTCAATGGGGTCGCACGCCACGGCGTAGCGGGCTCCCGGGGCGCTATCAAAGTAGATGACGTCCTCTTCCTCCTCGGACACGAGCACGGCGCATTTGCCCGACGAGCGCATGGCCTCGATGAAGAGGTCGTTGGAGATGACGTCGAGCTTCTTTTGCTCGTCGCCTGTGGTGTTGGACGATCCGGCCAGGCCGGTGAGGTTGATGAGCGTCGCGCGGCGGATGTAGTAGGCGATGGACTTGAATGAGTACTGAAGGGCATGACATAGGAGGCTATCGAGTTTGGTAAGCATGTGACATTGCGGGCGAGGAAGGGAAAAAGAGAAGAAAAGAATAGAAAAAGTGTACGTAAAATCACCACTGGCCTCCTTGTGCTTGGTCTGCTCCTCGTTCAGGAAGCGCGTCAGAGTGACGATGTTGGTGTTGACCTTTTCGCCATTGCCGTTGTCTGTCATGGTTCTTGGCCGGGATTGAAAATGAATGGGGCAAAAAGGACGACAATCGGATGGGAGCGAGAAGAAACGAAGAGCAGAATGAATGAACAGAAGTGAAAAGGACGAGGGGGGGTAGGTATAAGAAGAAGAAGAAGACGACGACGACGACGACGAAGACTAAGGAGAATAGAAAACAAAAAGGCCAGACCACAGAGACGCGTTCGCCAAGGGACTCGAGTTCAGCGAGCTGCAAAGGAGCACGCGAAACTGACGTTGACGTCCTCGTGATCTGGTCTGGTCGGCTGCTGTCGGAGCTGGAGGCTGCATGTGGCCCCTGGCGGCTGGCGGTTGGCCGCTGAGGGAGCGAGACGCTAACCTCGGTGGATTGTTGTTGCCCGGAACGCGTAGGTGGATCACATACAACGCGCGGATTATCGTAATCCCGCGCTACGCGAGGGCTGCGGCTGTGCGCACCATTTCACAGATATTTTCCTTTATATGCATTTTATACGTAGTTAGATATAGCATTAATATAAGCTAATAATCTAAGCGCTGCTGCGTGTTAGTTATAAGCCTAGAAGGAAGTTAATAAGACTCCCTATAACTAATACTGTGTGCCTATATTATTAAATATATATATTTAAATCTCTTTTTATTCTCTTTTTAATAATAAAAATAACTTTTATTATAAATCTTTAGATTCTAATTCTAGCTAAGAAGCTTACCTTTATAGAGTATTAGAATAACTAGTTTAAAGCGCTTAAAGTAGTAGCTTAAGGGTAAATAATTTAAAATAAGGTTAACCCTACTCTTTTAAAAAAGAAATTAAATCTCCCTAAGAAGCTAAGAGCTATTATAGAAAAAGAATTTATTTAATTTATTATAAAGCACTCTATAAAAAAGTATAAATTTACTATTAATAAAGCTATTTAATACTATAAATATAAATAGGAGATTTCTTTTTATAAATATAAAGAGTAGGAAAGAAAAGATTAAGCTTTTTATACTTAAATTACTAGCTCTATTAAACTAAATATATATTCTATAGTATTAAATTCTCTATAAGGTAACCTTAAAGAGGGAGAAATCCCCTTAAGGAGGATTATTAAGTATCTTAAGGTAAGATTCTTATTAGGAGATATAATTATAAAAGTAGAGATAGTAATACGCTACCTTACACTGCTTTAGGAAGCTAAATATATAAATATATAACCTAACTACTAAATTAAATCTTAGAATATACTCTATTAATAAGCATTGTAGAATAATATTAATAAGGTTTAAGGACTAAATATAATTTATAATTTCCTTTAAGTAGTTAAAATATACTTTAAGCCTTTTTAAGTAAGAGTAAAGCTTATTAAACTTATTAAATACTTTAACTCTCTTTCTAAAGAGATAATGCTATAAAGTATTACTAATAAATTTATAAAATACTATAAGGTAACTTAGACCTTTAAGATATTAGCTAGAAAAGGAGTCTATACTATACTTAGTGTATGCTTTAATAATAAGAATAAGAGTAAGGCTAAGAAGGGAATAAAAAGCTATAATTATTTATATAGAAAAATAACTAAAAGGTATGCTTAGAAGCTAAGAGAATATAAGGTTTTATACTAAGCTATTATAGGGAAAGAAACTAACCTTTATTATAAGCTAATAAAAAATAATCTTAATAAGGCTAAATAAAGCTATAAAAGCTTTTAATAGAAGACTCTCTATACTAATGTTAAGAAAAATAGATAGGCTAAGAAAGCTTTATAGCTACTTAAAGAAAGCTTTTTTAAAGAAATATTAGTAGTAATTCTTAACCTTAATTTAATTAGTATAAAAGAATTACTAAAGGCAGTCTTTATAACCCTAGAGTGTAAGGAGTATATACTATTAAAGAGCACTCTTTTTAATAACTATAGAGTAATATATATAGTTAATAGTATTAACTTACTTAAGCCTAGAATATTTAAAACTACTAAAAATAACTATCTTAAGGCTAGTATAATCTCTTTCTAAATTAGTAAAAGAGGGACTTATATACTTAGGAAGATTTTAAATAGTAAAAACAGTGCTTAAATAGAAAACCTTATATTAATAGATATTATAGTTATTAAGGGATTTTATATAAATATTATATTAAAGAGCTATTTAATAAAAAAGGGTGTATAGTATTATAAATCTAATAGCACTTTATACTTTAAACCTATAAAATAAAGTATAGTGCTAGTAAACCTTATTAAAAAGTTTAATATTATATTTCTTAAATATAAGCTTTATTATAACTATTTAAAAATCCCCTTAAAGGTAACTTTATGCTTCCCTTTAGTTATATTTTCTATAATAAGATTATATAATATATATATATAAAGCTTATAGCGCTAGTATCTTAGTAGAGACCTAAGCTTATTATATACTAATAAAGAAAAAATTTAGTATCTTTACTTTAGCTACCTTAATAAAGATACTTTAAGTAAGCTAGCTTTATATATAAGAGGTGTATAAATTTAAGGAATAGAGCATAAAGATTGTAAAGCATATACGCTTATATATATAAAATATATAATCTCTTAATAGTAACTAAAAAGGCAGTCTTTAAGACCTTTCTAAAGGGTTTACTAAGATCTTTAAGACTATTTAAAGAGCTTTAATAGTATAAAATAGCTACTTATCTTTAAGGATAAGTATAGTAAAATAATATAGGTATATATACTTCTTAATAAAACCCTTAAGTCTATCTTTAATATATTAGTTTACTTTAAATAGTAGGTATTAAGGTAGTTTAAACTCTTAATTATAAGATATAGGTAGGATAATAAGAGAGCAGTGATTTTAGAGTAAGGCTATATAGTATTCTAAGTATAAGTATAATCTAAAGGTATAGAATTAGAGAGCTCTTTATTATATACTTATAAGCTAAATAGAAATATAAAAAGAGTAAACTAAATAATTATAACTAAGTTTATTACTATACTTTAAAGCATAGGGCTTTTACTAAATTTATAGTTAAAAAGCATATAAGTAGTAGCTTTTCTATATAATATTAGTTTAATGTAGTAATTAGAGTAGAAAATACCTATTAAAGTCCTTAAGAGTTAGTTTTATAATAATACTTATTTACTAATATAAGCGCTTATAGTAGACTTAAGATTAAATTAAAGCAGCCTATATATATATAAATACTACACTTTTTTAATGTTTAGGGAGTATAAAGCTAATAGAAATTAATAGTATTTTAAGATAAGCCCTAAAGGCTATATTAAATACCTTATAGGCTATATAGCTTTAAGAATTTATTATATATAGATTCTATTACTAGGGAAGGTAATAATAATAAGAAATATAACTTTTAATAAAAAAGTTTTCTATAATTTAAGAAAGAAAAGCATAGAGATATAATTAGTCCCTAAGCTAAAAGCTTAATTCTAAGCTCTTTAAATAAATATAAAACTTAATAATAAAGTTAACCTCCTTTTATTATTACTAAAGCAATTACTATAGGTATAATAAATATATATAAAAAGTTTAAACTTAGGGGTAGAAGCACTACTCTTATTAAAGGGTTTTAGTAAAAAATACCTAAAAGCTTATAAATATATTTTTAGACTTTAAACTCCCTAGGTAATGCCTAATTTAGTAGTTATAAAGTAGATTATATACTAAGAAGAGGCTTTTATAAGCTTTAGTTATAAAAGCTAATAAAGCTTAGTTAATAAGGGTTACTAAAACCTAGTTAATTCTATAGTTTTAGAATAATTTATATAAAATAAAGGTAATAAAAATAAACCTACTATAAAGGGTAAAATAACTACTTAAATGCTAGTAGAGATAAATGCTTAATATTAATAATTAAAGTAGCTACTATATTAGATAATAGTATTATAGAGTTAGTAAGGACTAGCTATCCTTTAAGACTTATAAAATGTATTAATACTTTAATAACCTATAGAAGGAGAAAGCTCTTAGGCATAGCTAATAAAGCGCTAGAGCGCTTAACTTTAAAAGCTAGAAAGTAAGGAATATATTTAAAATTAGGATATTTTATATAAAAGAAAACCTAACTATTACCTTATTAATTACTTATAGAAATTAATATTAAGTTTAAGGCCTAATTAGCTTAAGAATAAAGACTATAATAACTATAATATAAAGACTGTTTTTACTATAATTAACGCTTAGTATAATAATAAAAGTAGAGCTTACCTTAAAGAAAAAATCTAATAAAAGATTATTTATTAGTTAGATTTTATAAAGCCTTTAAAGAATTATTATAAAGCTATAAATTATTTAATATAAAAGCAATAAATAAAAGTAATAAATAAGGAAATTATAAAGCTTAAGGAAAGAGGTATATAGAAGTAAATTAAGTAATTATAAGTATAATTAAGGCTAATACTATTAAAGTAGGTTTTTATATATAAATTTAATAAAAAGGAAACTTTTAAGAGATATAAAGCCTAGATTTATATAAGAGAAGACCTATAAGAAAAGGCTATAATTAAATATACCTATACTATAACGCTTATTATATATACCTTCTAAATTTTTATAGCTTTTATTGCTAGGTTTAATTTAAAAATAAGGCAATTTAACGTAAAAAACATATTCTTATATATAAGGTAAAGCGTAACTTTAATACTAGTAATATATAAGCTACTTAATGGATTTAAGATATTAGATAAATATATAGAATTACTTAAGGTATTGTATAGGCTCTAAGACTTACTATAACTATAGTTTAAAGAGCTAAGTATAAAGCTTAAAGAACTAAGGCTTAAAGTATGCCTAAAAGAGCCTTATTTATTTTATACTAAAGAGCGTAATATATTTCTAATATTCTTTATAAATAATATTATTATAGCTTTCTATAAAGATTAATCTAATATAGTAAATAAAGTAATCTAAGGACTAAAAGGCGCTTATAAGCTAGATAATAAAGGCAATATATGTTTTTTCTTAGGTATTTAGGTGCTTTATAATAAAGAAAAATAAAGGATTTACCTAAGCTATAAAGTATATATTAGTAAAATTAGAGAAAAATTTAGTTAAGTAGGTAAGGAATCTTTCCTTATTATTTTAATTTTAATAATAAAGTATTATAAGCATAAGGGAGAAGCTAATAAGTAGATTATAAAAGTATACTAAAAAAAAATAGGGTTAATTCTTTATACTATAATTATAATAAGGCCTAATATAGCATATACTATAGTGAAATTATTATAGTTTCTTATAAACCTAGGACTAAAGTATATAAATATAGCAAACTAAGCAATTAAATACTTAGTCCTTACTAAATATCTTACTCTAGGGTTTAGAGGTATAGGAGAAATATAAGTAATTTAAATAGTAAGTAATGCTTTCTTTACTAATAATAAGAGTATGTAATGCTTATTATAGGGATATCTTATTATACTCTTTAAAGAACCTATTATTTAAAAGGTAATGTATTAATTAATAGTTATAACCTTAATAATAGAGGTAGAACTGCTTTCTTTATTATAAACTATATATAAAACTATTAGTCTATAGCACCTTTTTAAAGATATTTAATTTAATATATATAAGGACTAGGTAATTTATTGTAATAACTAGCAAATAATATGCCTTATTCTTAATAAGAGTAAAAGACTTATTACTTATTTATGCTATATTAATATATATAATATATAGTTAAAGTAGGAATATAAGTATAGGAGCTTTAAGGTTAATTATCTCCCTATAGTAGAGATACCTATAAATAGATTTATAAAGGCGCTTAATTAGTAGTAATTTAAATGCTTTTAAGGAATGCTTAGTTTAATAAATATATATATACTTTATATTTAAGAAAAGAGCTAAAAAGTGTAAAGTCTAAAAAATTAAACGCTGTGTTTATATAACGTTTAAAATGTATAATTTATATATAGTTATAGCTATAGTATTAGTATATAAAAGGGGGAGCACTAGATATATTACTCTAAAAAATATATAAAAGCCCTCCCTTTAAGCAGTAAAGGCACTACTAAGGCAAATAAGATCTGCCTAAGGTAAGTAATAGTATAGAAAGTAAAGTAAAAGAGTAAAGTAAGAAGGATAATAAAAGTAAAAGTAAGTATTAAGTATAATATAAGGTATGTATTAGCTCTAAAGAAATAAGACTTTAATAGCGCTTTTATATATATTTTTTAATAACTTTCTTTATACTAGCTATTACTATAGCTACCTTAGCTTTCCTTTCTACTACTAATAAGCCCCTAGTAGTATTATTAGCCCTAATATAGGGCTAACCCTTATATATAGAGTTTAGTTCTATAAGGAGTTTTATTTATAGCTTTAGTGCCTAATAGCACTAATTATATAGCTAGAATAAGTAAAAACATTAGTATTTATTATAAAAATAGGGCAGAGGGAGAAGGAAAGCTTACCTTTTAGTTATAACCCTATACTACTAGTATTTACTTAGTAATAGAAACTAGTATAGTATGTAAGTTATTATAATAATAATTGCCTAATTTATATAAGAAGTATTTCTAAGACTAGCTAGATTTAGTCTTATAGTATCTTTTACTATTGCCCTTACTTATAATAGCTGCTTTAATATACCCCTAATAGGGTAATTGCTATAGTGCACTATAGATTATAGGTAAAGCTAGCTTTTAAAGGGTTAGTAAAGTCCTTTAAAGAAAAGAAAGAGTATTCTTAAGACTTATTATTTACTTCTACCTTTATAGTAGGGTTCTTAGAGTAATGCTTTTATAACCTTTATACGCTTAGGTAGGGAGAGGCTTTTAAACCCTTTTAGAGGGCTATAGGCTTAGAGAGGGAGATAAGGGAGATAGGGGGGGCAATAAGGGGGGTATAGGGGGAGTAAGAAGATTATTAGCACTATAATCTTTAAAATTAAAAGAAATTCTAGAAGAGATCTCTAGAGGGAGTGCCTACTAAGCATTCTCCTAAAGGACCCTCCTTAACCTTAAAGAAGGTATAATAGTAGCGGCGGCAGCGGTAGTGGTAATTAGAATTACTAATTATAATAAAAAAAGGTACTTATAAAGAAGAAAGAAAAGAAGGAATTTATAGAGATAAGGGGGAATTTGTAATATCTATACTTTTATACGTAACCTCCCCTTCTTTACCTTATATTAACCTTATATTTATAAATACTATTATATGCGCTGCCTCTACATAATTAGAGCGGCCTTCCTTAGTTAGTTACGCTCTAATTAGGGGGTGTGTTGCCTAGAACGCGTAGGTGGATCACATATAACGCGCGGATTATCGTAATCCCGCGCTACGCGAGGGCTGCGGCTGTGCGCACCATTTCACAGACATTTTCCTTTGTATGCATTTTACACGTAGTTAGATATAGCATCAATATAAGCCAATAATCTAAGCGCTGCTGCGCGTCAATTGTGGATGGTGATTCTGGATTCTGAAGACTGGAGACTGGAGACTGGAGACTGGAGACTGGGGATGGCTGGGGAAGATGGGTGATGGCGCGGGGTACATGATCACGTGTCAGCAAGAATTCGTGTCGTGGGACGGCCATGGTGGAGCGAAAAAGGAAGAACAAAAACTAGAAAACAAAGAAGGAAAAATAAAACAACAAACACTCAGTGTTCAAGATAAAAGAGGAAGAAATGGCAAAGAAGACGAAGAATAACATCAACCCAGCTGCTGGAAGCAAAGGACGCCCCACGTGTAGATTCTTCAAAGTCCAACCCCAGCTTCCACTTCATATTGAGCCTTTGGCTGCCGCTGCTGGCCGCTCCATGCTCCATGCTCCATGCTTCAGGCCTAGAAGGTCCCCACCCCCCACAGTGGGTGTGTGGGGCTCCGTCAGGCCCCACCAGAACCCCCCTGGCAAGA
Source organism: Claviceps lovelessii (assembly GCA_018360185.1). Taxonomy (NCBI): domain Eukaryota; kingdom Fungi; phylum Ascomycota; class Sordariomycetes; order Hypocreales; family Clavicipitaceae; genus Claviceps; species Claviceps lovelessii. The sequence goes on along the minus strand of SRPU01000792.1, from coordinate 26 downwards.
GGATTTCCCGGGACCGGTTTTTTTTT
>SRPU01000791.1:0-13837 GCA_018360185.1 Claviceps lovelessii | reverse complement strand
AAAAAAAAAAAAAAAAAAAAAAAAAGACTAAAAAGGTAATGAGATGTACAGAATGTACTACTCACCACTGCATGAATGTTCATGCTCAACGCCAACTCCTCAAGCTGAACACCCCGTGTACAAACGAGTATCATGGTCTTCTCGTTGGCATCCCAGGTGGGACAACGGTACTCGTCCTTAATCATCAGTCGCTTCAATGTAGGCATGTGCTTCTTGAGCACCAGCCGGCGTATCTGATCCATTGTTATCGCGGACCGCGGCGCAAAGCTCTCCGGCCTATACTTCAGACCACGCTCCAGCATGAACAGTTCTTCCAGTACGGGTAGCTGCGCCAGGAATGTCAAGAACGAGGCGGATACGTGGTCGGTGTAGACGCTTCGCAGCGCCAATGGTCGATTCTTCTGCTCCTTGGTCAGCATGGACCAAATCGGTGCCTGGTTGCCGACGTTGATGAGCGTCAGTTCTCTGAGGCAGGCTACGTCGATGGCTTGTGAGAGGACGGATGCCTTGACGGGAATGAGACAGATTTTTAGACTCTCGATCGACATGCCCCTCGTCTTTCGCTTGTATGCCTCTATGCTCTGTTTCTGTTTCGTGGCACTATCCCTTTTGCTGCTGCTGCTCCTCGTCATCGGTTTTTCCACCAGGTCCTCAATCTCAGCCTCGAGAATGCGTATCTCGTTGGCCACTTCTACAGCACTTCTATTTAGCAGTGCCAGCTCCGCATCCAGAGCGCTATCAAAGACGGATCGACTTCCGCTTAATCGCTCGTCACGAATCTCCAGGACTCGTCGTCCGACCCCGCGGACGAGTCGATGAAGTTGGACGAGCTTTCTCGTAATGGCGTCACGATCAACCTTGACAATCTCGAATTCCGCATTTCGGTCTTGGGAACAACCAGACGCATGGGCAAATGATTCTTCCGAGCTCTGTTCCCCATCAACAGCATCATCATGATCCGTGCCAACAGGAGAAAGGTTCTTCGTGGCCTGATTCGGGCCCAGTCTTTGTGTCAGAGGTGCAGTCGCATGGCTGTCGGCCATTGCCCCGTCTTGGGGTCGCTGCTGGTCATGGAATTCCTCTGGGTGGTCCTGCACCGTCTCCAGGTGCTCAATGTCAATATCTTCGGGAGAGAATTGTCGTCTAGCCCTGGATGGAAGTCGGACGTTCTCGCTCGGTGGTGTTTTGTCCAACGTTGACGGGTCCGTGCTTGGCAGGCCACGGTTCGATGGGCCCCAAGCCATGGCCATTTCTTCTGCAAGACATCCGTCTTCTTCATCGTTTCTGGGCATGGCTTCGTCGTCAACTCCCTCGTCAGGTGGGCGGCTGGAAATGGATGCCTCTCCCTCGTTTGCCTTGGTGTCGTCGACATCACACGTGGCCTCGATAGGCTTCGAGTCAATCGCGACGTATTTTCGTGCCGCCTGCTCAATGATTTCAAGAGCTTCTTGCTGCGAGATGGAAAAGTTTCTCGATCCGTTCAAGGAAGTCATCAATCGGGTCGTGGCTGTTTTGAGTGCGTCTACAAACTCGGTCCGCGGGTCGTCAGCGCGGCTGTCGGAGCTCGTGGTAGTGGCTTCCAGGTTCCCATTGCTGTCGAGCTTGAGCGAGCCGCTGACAAGGTGTAAGGGGGGGTTCTTCACCAGCTGGTGGTCTTCAGTGTCGAATATCTTGGCCAGAATCATCTCTTGGAGTTTTCGCTCTTCTTGCGCGCGGAAAGCTTTTGCCGGGCCAGTGCCGTTAAAGTCGATTGTGTTGTTTGAGTGGGGATCGTCCTGAAGCTCATCCTCAAGATCGGAATCGTCGGCGTCTGAGTCGTGTGCCGACTTTCGGGCTCGTTGCGCGAGGTTGCAGGACAAGGACAGCTGAAGGGCCTTGAGCGTAGAAAATGACCTGTTCACACAGGTCTGCAGTTCCTCGAGGATATCCAAGTTATCAATGTCCAGAACAGACAGGCTACTCAGGTCTTTGAAGCCTGACAGAGTGGGAGGATGTACATTTCTGGTACCCTCTTTGCCAGTCCTGCTCTTTAGGCGGGGCCTCGATGAGTGTGGCAGTAATGAGGGTGGTGTTCCAAGAGGCGGACTGCTACCGGTCGGAATAATAGAGGATGACGGCGTAGTCTGGGTCGTGACTGGCCAGGTGCCAGTGGACTGAGGAGTTTGAGAGTTGGGATGCCAATCCATCGCTGCGGGCAGCGGAGGCGGCGGCGTATAGTAAGAGTCTCCGGCCTGCAACCGAACATGTACTCTCTTGAGCGTTCGGATACTATGAAGCTGTGCATACACAGGTCGACTGAGCTCAATCCGGATGTTCCATCTGATTAAAGACGTTTATCACGGGTCAGTATTGGCAAGTTTCATGGTATGCAGACAGTCAATCTCGAAATCCTGCGAACATCCCCCGCTTCCCATTCTTTTTTTTTTTTTTTTCCTCTCTTTCTTTTTCTTCCCTCTACTCTCCCCACGCCCAAACCCTGCCCTCCTCTCCTTTTTGAAAAAAAAAAATCCAAAAACAAAAGTCCATGACCACGTACCGAAAGGTTTCCAGAGATCGGGCTCGTTTCAGAGTCAAATATAGCAGGGTGTTGAGAAACTTTCCGCAGCTGGCCTTGTATAAATATGGTTGGTATGACTGTTCGCCCTTGCGACCAGGACTTAACGTGTCCATGGAAAGGTCCTTGAGGTGTCTGGCGTAGTTGTATTCGCTCGTGGTAAAGGTGTCGAGGCCACCAGCCAGACCGTCAATGGGCGAGTCGAAATTGATGTCGTCCTCATCGGGAAAGATGATGTGGAAATTGCGGTACAGCTGGGCAGAAGCCAGCTCATGGAAACGCCTGGACACGAGAGCAAGGCATATGAGGTCGCTCTGCGAGCACTGTTTTTTTTTTTTTTTTTTTTCATTGCACATGAAGGCGATGAGCAAGTTGAGGTCAGTAAAAAGACCTGCTTCAAATGGAAATACAATGCAATGAACGATGGGATTGTCAAGGGAGAAGAATGAACATGAGTCGTACGTGTGGCCACGACAACACAACACTTGAAGACATGGCGAAGGGAGTGGCGGGCGCAAACAAACGCAGACAGAGTTGGATCGGACAACAGGTCCGAAGAATGCAACGCCTCCTTTCAACTCACGTGGCAAACAATTTCGCGTTGTGTCTCGGCGGGCAGGTTGAGAAGAGAGGCCCTGGGCTTTGTAGAAGAAAGGCTCGGAGCCGCTGCAAGATGGTCTCTCGCTGAAGTCGTCGCCATCTTGCCTGATGTTTCGGTCAATCGGACAGGAATCTCATTCAAAGGATGATAAGATGGCGACACCAGCGAGCGAAGGGCAGCTGCAGGCGGCCGCGAAGGCGAAGGCGATGGTGACGATGGAGACGACGGCGACGACGACGACGACGACGGCAAGAAGGGCAAGGACGGCAAAGACGGCGGCGGCGGCGGCAAGCGAGGGCGTCAAGAGGGCGACAAGCGTGAGCGACAGGATTTGGGACGTCGTGGCCACAACGCCGACGGTCTGTAGAGGTCTGCTTGCTTGTAGATGGAGGATCAGTGCTGTTGGGGCGAGGTCGACGAGTTGAAGTTCCCAGGTTGCGATATATTGTGCAAGGGTCTGTCTGTTCTGGCGCATCACTGCATCACTGCATGGCGTGACGATGCCGATCCACGCCCCACCTATTGCCTTTTTTTTTTTTTTTTTTTTTTTTTTTTTTTTTTTTTTTTAGACTTTTAATAGTAGCTTTTATTCTTTATACATTTCCCTACTTGTTTAGCTTTTTAATCTCGTGGCTTTTTAGAGTTTGGTATTCGTTCCCTCTTCTTCTTCTTCTTCTTCTTCTTCTTCTTTAGCATTCCTTAAACTTTAGTCTTTGTAGCTCAATTCTGTATTTGAATCAGGATTTTATGGACAAGTGTCGATACCAGCTGGAGGGTAGGCCACGTTGGTGTTGGGCACAGCTCGTCCGCCTTAAGGAAAGGGCAAAGATGGAACGGGACGAAGAAAGAAGAAGAATAAGGAGGAAGAAGCAAGAGAAAAAGGAAGCAGAATAGTTTTAGAAATAAAAGTTATAAAAAAAAAAAAAGAAAAAAAAAAAAAAAACGTCAACAAGGTCGTCGCATCTTGAAAAACAAAATGGCGATTCCTGCCCCCGAATCTATCCCTTCGCCCTTTGCTCATGGCTCGTACAAAAAGGGCCGCCGAAGCCACGAGACAAGACAAAAGCGCTAACAAGATAGCATCATCCATCAGCCCCTCTACTCACCCCGGCTTCCCGCTTCCCGCATGCACATCCCGCAAGGCAAGGCAGTCTCGGTTCCACTGGCCAGGTCACTTGGCGAGGCGGGCTGTTTGGTGCTATTTGGTGGCGCTCGTGCCCCTGTTGCGATGCCCGATGCTCTGATTCCTGTTGTCCTGATGGCAGGTCGTGGCTGTGGCCCACGATCCAAACGCCCACGATCCAAACGCCCACGATCCAAATGCCCGCAACGTCGTGGTGCCATGACAGGAGACGAGGCCGTTTGGCGACGTGCGTTGAAAGGCAGAGCGAAGCACAGTGGAGAAATTGGGACATGGAACATTGGACGGACGGAATCTTCAAAGTTGATTGAAAGAAATCATGATGGCTTTCGAAGTCGCAGCTAAACCCCGCGTGAAAGATCTGTGCTGATTCGTAATGAAAGGCATCGGGCAACAAGCACCCACCCGTGTGCTCCTTCCTCCTCTTCTCTTCTCCCAGCCTACGGTTACTCTTCCCACTCCCGTCTGCATCGCCACCTCCGCCTCCACCATCTCTTCCGCATTCACCACTTAATGCCTCTCCTGCACTAGACAAGGGGCCTCGGACAGATCCACGTTTCGCCATCCATCGTCTCACTCCGCGTCTCCGCGTCTCCGCGTTCCCGCGTCCCTGCGTCCCTGCGTCCCTGGGCGCCGGCCCAAGCAGCACATCATTCCAACCCGCCGACCGGCCCAAGACATCCGCAGCAAAAGACCCTCCTCGATTCAACCTCCGCATTCATCATCCCATCAATCCATCATTGCCCTTCTCCCCCCATGCCTTCAATTCTTTCCGCTTGGCAATAGAGCTGCGCTTCGCAGCCACCCTTCCCACCGCTTCATCGTCCCCGGCAACCGTTCGCCTGCCCTTCACAATGGCGGATTCCGGAGAGCCTCAGTTCAGCACGCTCGCCGAGAGAATAGCCGCCCTGAACAAGCAAAAAAACTTCAACTCGCTCTCCAACAATGCGACCAACGCTGCCGAACAGTCCAGCAGGAGACCACCTCCGCCCGCCCCTCCTGTCCGGCCGGCAAACTCCCAGAGTGGGCAAACCGTTCCGGCACCCATCAATGGCTCGTCCCATCACGCAATTCCCCTCAGACCTGCGAGGACGAATGCACCGCCACCGCTGCCTCGAAGAGATACCTCGACGTCAATTACAAGCAATGGAACTTCGTCGACGATGAACAAGACCGCTCCTCCTCCTTTGCCAGAAAGGACGCCGTCATTGCCTGCACAAACCCCGCCCGCTCTGCCTCGACGAACTTCGGCGCAGTCCACTACCTATCTATCTGCTCGACGGAATTCAGCATCATCGGAGATCTCTCAGCATTCCACCGTTTCAACTCTTTCGCTGGGACGAGCTACTCCATCACCATCAAGCGCAAGCTACAAGCCTACTGGGAGTGCGCCCCGTAAAATGGCGCCTGCCACCTTCGATCCCGCCAGCCTACCTGCACTACCTCCCTCGAAAAGGGACCTCGAGACTCGGGCCAAGGACGCTGCTGCGCAAGACGCCGTCACGAGGGAGGCGCGTGGAAACGAAATACGCGCGCGACAAGCCGCGAAATTACAAGAACCTCAAACGGCAACCAATGGTCCGTCATCTCCCGCGCCAGCTTCCCGCCCTAACCTCCCACCAAGATTGCCGTCGAGACCAGCAAGATCTCCCAACACGGCATCGTCGGCGGCGGCGGCTCCCACCGCTGCGCACGTTGACGAGGAGGTCAAGCCCGCCGTGCGAAGGCTACCTCGTGGCACAATCAAAGGCTTCGCGCCTGGCCGGGACATGAATCCACCGGCTCTCCCTACGCAACAAGGAGCTCAACGGTTTCCGTCACCACCAGCCATCAGTGCACCCGAGGACACGCCGCCCCTCATTCCGTTGTCTTCCAGGCCCTCTGCTGCCGAGGTCGAGGCCATCTCGACTCAGAGTGCGGCGCAGCAGTCTAATGGCGTGATCGGTGATGCAGCTACCGGCAGATGCTGGGTGTGTCGAGATTGGAGCGGACCCGACACCGTGGCAGCACAGCTCCCTCGCCAGTCGCTGCCTCGCAACGATCCCGTTGGTCATCTTGCCCGAAGGCTATGCGACCCGTTCCCCTCGTACGACGACAAAGCGCGGGCCATCTTTACTTGGTGCCACCACAACATCTCGTACGACACCGTCTCGTTCTTCAACAACAACGTGCGTCATCACTCCGTGGAAGACACAATCTTTAGCGGAATGGCTGTTTGTCAAGGCTACGCCGAGGTGTACAAGGCCGTCGCCACGCGCGCGGGCCTAGAATGTCTGGTCGTCGCAGGCCATGGAAAGGGTTTCGGACACACGGCTCTGAAAAGGGGTGAGCGGCCTCCTCCGGCTAGGCCTGACGGACATGCCTGGAATGCGGTGCGCGTGGACGGCGGTGTCTGGAAGCTCGTGGATGCTTGCTGGGGTGCCGGACACATCTGCTCGGCGACCAACCTCTTCAAGCAGGAGTTTTCCCCGCGACAGTTCACCTTGTCGAATGAAGTGTTTGGGCGACGGCATTTCCCCCAGGATCCAAATCACCAGTTCCGGGCGGACGGACGGCCCATATCATGGGAAGAGTATTACGCGGGTGGGCTGGACGGCGAGCCGTTTCAGTGGTTTGGTACCGGAGATCGGGAGGGACTCTCGGAGGATTCGGTGGAGCCAAAGAATAAGGACATTTCCGTGCACAGCGGGCGAATCGTACGCTTTCAATTCTCCATGGTTTGTGAACATTGGACGTCAGGAAGGGTGGCTAGCGGCGATCTAGGAAAAGCCGCCCTTTTCTTGCTCAGTATTCATGGGCGTGACGGGGCCAAGGACGACTTGATTCCCATGGAGACGAACGGATACTGGCACTGGGCGGATGTGCATGCTGGAGACTTGGGCAGCCCCGGACAGTCGGTGGAAATCCTCATTCTGGAGACCATGGAGGATAGGGATGGTCGAGGTGTGACGGCAAAGGAATTCTTGTCGAAAAAGGGAAGAGTAGGCATGTCGTGGTCGTATATCGCCAAGTGGGACTTGGTTTCATGAGTCACGAATGAATGAGTGCATACTGCATAGACTTGGGGACAAAAATGTGATTTACACGTGTATGAAACCGTATTTGATGATTGAAGAAGATGAGGAGGAGGGGGGGAGAAGAAGGGAAAGGGAAAGGCCAAAACTATGAATCATGTTTGCAGGCAAATGATGGGGCTTGGGCGTTTGGAAAGTGATTAATGATGTGAATGTCCAATAAAGCATCAAGACGGCCAGACGGCCAGACCCCACCAAGCTGCATGTGCCGGCCGACCCACACGTTGGCAGCTGGCAACGTCGACGTGGCAGCTGCGGACAGCTGCAGACGGCCGGCAGACAGCCGCAGACGGCCGCAGACAGCTGGTACAGCTGGTCCAGCTGGCAGATTAGATTAGATTGCCCACTCCATGCTCAACTGCTCCGCCATCACGGATCCATCGCACTCAAAAAGTCATTTCCACTCTCGACATCGTCCACGCAACGCAATTCCCCGCCGACTCATTGTGCCTCGGCGTGCAAAGTGCAACGGGATTCTTGGCTTTTGGACCACGGGAACCGCATGCACACGGCTCGTTGACAAACTACCATGCCGTCTCTTCCATGAGCCTACCCTTCCTTCATACCGGCTTCCACCTCGTCTTGATCAGCCCACCATGGCCGTCTCGCCGTCCTCATCGTCTGCCGCCTCCCTCTCCCGCCGAGAAACCACGACGCTCGTCCTCCTCTCGGGCTCGTCTCTTGCCGTGCTGGCCAATACCTTTCGCGGTGATGGCGAGCCTCTCATCGCCTCGCTCTCTCTCTCTGTCGCCGCCTCCTGCCTCTGCTATGCCATGATCCGCTGGCTCGGCCCGGCCTTTATGCGCGCGGGTTTCCGCGGCCGCGACCTCGGCAAGACGACGCGCATCGAGATTCCCGAGTGTATGGGCGCCGTCTGCGCCGCCGTCTACCTCCTCACCGTCATCGTCTTCATCCCTTTTCCCTTCTACAAGGACATTGTGGCGGCCACATCTGGCGGAGGCAACCGGGACGTCGTGGTCGGGATGTACTCGTCTTTTTCTTCTCTGTCTGCATCTTCTTCCTACCATGGCACCAGCACCGACACCGGCGGAAGTGGCAGCGGCAGCGGCAGCGGCGGCCGGTTCCTCCACAAGTTCCCCCACAACAAGCTCGCCTCGTACCTCGGGGCCATCATCTCCCTGCAGACGATTGCGCTGCTCGGAATCGGCGACGACCTCTTCGACATTCGTTGGCGACACAAGTGGTGGATCCCGGGCCTGGCCAGCATCCCCATCCTGGTCGTCTACTTTGTCGACTTTGACGTCACGTCCATTGTGATGCCTGTCCAGCTCCAGCCCTACCTCGGCGAGCTGTTCGACCTCGGCCCCTTCTACTACGTCTACATGGCCTGCGTCGCCATGTTTTGCCCCCAGAGCATCAACATGCTCGCCGGGATCAACGGCATCGAGGCATCGCAGTGTGTCGTCGTCGCTCTCCTCATCGCCTTCAACGACTGTCTCTACCTCCTGACGCCTTACCCGCACCCGGCCACCGACTCGCATCTCTTTTCCCTGTATTTCCTGCTGCCCTGGATCGGCGTCTCGTGCGCCCTCCTCTCCCACAACTGGTACCCTGCCCGCGTCTTCGTCGGCGACACATACTGCTACTTCTCCGGTATGGTCTTTGCCGTCGTCGGCATCCTCGGCCACTTTTCCAAGACGCTGGGTCTGCTGCTCGTGCCCCAGATTTTCAACTTCCTCTACTCGTGCCCCCAGATCTTTGGCCTCGTGCCTTGCCCCCGCCACCGACTGCCCAAGTTCAACGCCCGCACGGGTCTCTTGGACGCCTCCGTCACGCCCTGGTCCCCCGACCGCCAGCCGCACGCCCTCGTCGCGACCGCTCTGCACCTCCTGGCGAAGCTGCGCCTCGTGCGCGTCACGACCGACGATGAGGGTCGTCTCGTCGACACCAGCAACTTGACCATTCTGAACCTGTGGCTCATCTGGAGGGGACCGCTGCGGGAAGACCGTCTGGCCTGGGAAATCACCTTGCTCCAGCTCGTTGTTGGCCTGTTTGGCCTGTTTGTGAGGCACAAGCTTGCTCTGTTGGTCTTTAAGGAGGACAACTGGGGGATCTGACGGCGGTGTCGACAAGAGATGTACATGTATAGTAGGTGTAGATGTAGATGCAGATGTAGATGCAGATGTACGGAGGATAGAAACGCATACTCTGCTGTATATAATTCAGGCACTAACTTCCACTGGAAGGTGTTTATATTTACTACTTTAAAATAATTTTTTTCCTCTTTACTCGAGTATTCATTTATTTATGTAGTCACTATTCTTTTCCTTTCTTTTTCTATTTTTTTTAAATGTTTTCTTCTCTCTTTTTTATATCACGTAATCTTATGTAGACAAAATATCCAATTCTTTCTCCCTTGCAGCGACAGCCATCACGCTGGACACGAACGAGACACGCACACGCAGATCACGATGCCGCGTGACTGTTGTACCTGGATACTAAAAGAAGACTGGATTGGGATGTTTGAGATGCACAAAGCTACTATGAAGACGAGTGTTTACAAAACAGAAACGGCATAAAAAGACAACCATGATGGACGGACAGAAGAAAAGAGAAATACATCATAAATAACTAAATCTCAAATCTCAAATCGAGACTCGAGACACGAGACACAAGACTCGAGACTGTTTGTCCGAATCTCCAATATACAATGTCCCTCTTCTATTCTTTGTTCTGTTTTTCTGTTCTTCTTTTAAAAAGTAGGGAGTGGGAGAGAGTGAAGATACATTGACCAATTGTTGATGTATGGGACCCTGGGCCTGCGGACTTTAAGACAGTACGGCTGTCCCGCACGGTGACACGTTTTCCATTTTTACTTGAAACCCCTTTGAAACAGCAAGACAAGAAGCCCATGGAATGAGACAGAAAGAGAGGAGGAAAAGAGAGGAGTTTTCTCCTCGACATTCCTTGCAGACTTTACTAGGAAAATAAAAGGAACCAGATGAGTCCATCCCCGTTCTTCGCTTTTGTCCATATAAACGCCAAAGCTGCATTTCCCTCATCATCGATAAACGCCATTCCCACTCTCCTGTTCCTATCGTCAACAGTTTGTAAAATGGGACACAATGGAAAACGGGCATTTTTTACAATCGCATTGCACGTTGGAAAAGGGAAAAAAAAAAAAAAAAGAAGAAGAAGAAGAAAACATTGTTATGTATCGAAAAGCGCGAATGGCCGCACATAGGGCATCGCGCTTGTGACTTTGATCTAATCCTCGGCCTTTCCAAGTGATGGCGGCTCCATGGCAATCTCGACCTTGACATCTTCAGGACTTGATAGGCCCGGCTTCAAATGCGCTGGTCCACTGCCGCCAACCTTACCAGCTGCCTTGTTGAGACGACTCTTGTAGTCACTCAGACTCAATTTTTTTTTTATCGGGCTCGGTGTCACCACGGCCGTGCCGTTCAGCGGTCCTGCCCCAAACGGGTTTGACAAGGGCGATAGTCCTGTCGCGCTCGAAGCTGATAGAGGCGTCGCAATCGCCAATCCATTTAGTCCGGTATTGTCGAAGGCTGGCACCGGGGGTAACTGCACCCGCAGATCGGGCGTCTTCGTTTTGCTCGATTCGACCACTGGACTGTCATTCGTCGCCAATGCCTTACTGTCCGCCATGTTGCTATCGGTGGTCTGAGATTTTGGTGATGGAGCATCCGAGCCAAGGCTAGTGCTAGCAGTAGACATGGCGGGTTTGTGCTCTTCTCTGCTTGGCGAGTCCATTGGGTCGACGGCAATGGGAACGATGCGGGACGGTTCGTGGTTGCTCAGTGAAGCCCTTCTTCCATCTTCCTCACCAAAACGACATCGGTGCCTGCTGTTCATCAGCCGCTTCGACAACGAGATGACTCTTTTTTTGACAGGCGTTGGATGACGGAATTCACTGAACCACTGCCCCTCGACGGGGTCCGTCTGAACAGCGACGTCACAGTACATCGGGCGAGGTCCGGTGGACGACTGCCGTGATGGGCATGTCGAAGAGGTTTGCCCAACATTGGCCGCCGCCTTGTTGTGCCCAATGCTGGGAGACCGTGTTGTGCTGGATGGCGATCCGGATTTGCTGCGCCACGTCCCGATTTCAACGTTTTGCTGCGGTTGCTGCTGCTGCTGCTGCTGCTGCTGTTGTTGCTGCTGCTGCTGCTGCTGTTGTTGCTGCTGCTGCTGCTGCTGTTGCTGCTGCTGCTGTTGTTGCTGCTGCTGCTGTTGTTGCTGCTGCTGTTGCTGCTGCTGTTGCTGCTGCTGCCCTTGGCTTCCAGAGCCAGCAGGGGTGCCGGCGGATCCATTCCGCGACTTGGCCTTTGAAGACGCCGTTGCCCCGTCTGACAGTCGCTTCTTCTTCCTCGGTGGCTGTTGCTGCTCCATTCTGCGGAAGGAGTCTTCGACCATGGCAACCTTCCTCTTATCTCGATCGGTCGGCTCTGTCAAGATGCCCAATTGGTCAAACGACCCCTGGAGCGGTGTGCGGTCGCGACTCGCGGGTTTGCTACGCGAACTGTTCTCGACATCCACGCCGTCGTCACAACGGCCCTCGCTAGCGGCTCTGCTGTTGGTCGCATGTCCTGTGCTGGTCGGGGAGATGGCGTGATTGCGAGCCTTCTTCGACTTCTTCTTGCCGTTCCGACTTTGGGTCTTGCCGAAGAGATAATGCCGGTGAAAGCGAGCAAAGGCGCAGTTGTTCTCCAGATCGCAAGCGCAGCCACCATATTCGGACAGGATGCGATCGATCCAGTTGGAAATGGCAGTATATTCGCCAGGATCTAGCTCTGGTTCCTCTGGTATCGAGCTTGACTCTTCGTCACTGAGACCCAGCAGGTGGAGCCATCGGTCTCGGACGCTCTTCTCCAGCCTGAAATCCCAGGGTAACGTGATCTGCTCATCGGCGGAGATGTAGCGGTCGCTGACAAGCCAGAAGTGGTATTCGGAGCCTCCAGACAGGTAGGTATCCAGTTGGGCGTTCGGCTTGCAACTCCGTCGCACATACCTCGCTGAGGACCCTTCTTTTCTGGTGTCGATGTAGAGGGGCAAGGCGGGATGGAGAAAGACAAACGGCAATGGCGACGACAGATCTGCCCACAAGTTTTCCGGATCGGCGCAATAATCCTTCTGGAATCCAATCTCGCCGTTCAACTCAATCAGCGGCACATCCTTCTCGATGGGTGCGGTGGATTTGACAAAGCGCCAGCGGAGGAGGGTACCCGGCTCGGGCGACCGCGTCGTATCCTTGACCTCGAGCTTGGGCTTCTTTTGCTCCAAGTTCGGCGGCTCATCCTGTAATACTTCTGCTCGCGTCCTGCCAACCTCCTGCTTCATGGTATCGGGCTCTCGAAGCCATCGGGACAGTGCCGTGGGGATCGCGAGGCTCGCAAACGCATTGTTGCGCGTATTGGGGACTTCCTCTTGTTCCTTGTAGAGGGAGTAGAAGCCCGCCGAGTAGTGGTGGATTTGAAAGTCATCGGGCAGGTCGGGGGGCGTTGTGGCAGGGCTGAGAGGATTAGCAGGGTGTGCGGGGCGTGAGCTGTGGCCACAGGAAGGGCTTCGCTTCGGAGGCAGAGAGCTGACGGAGTGTGAGGGTCGGTGGGCGAGTTTGGCTTTCTTGGACGTGGTAGAGGTGGACGTGGACGTGGACGTGGACGTGGACGTGGATAGGGGAGGACTGCCGCCGACGATTTTCCCAGCTTCAACATGGCCGTTTACTTGCAGCTCGTTCAGCCTGGGTTTCTTTTTTGTGCTCTTGGTCGACGGTAATCGTTTCGGCTTCTTGTCTAATGATTCCGGCTGTGTGGACAAGATGGTATTCACGTTTCGTAGTCGAAGCGTTCGTTCAATGGCCTTTTGCCGGTCTAGTGGTCGGGGCTTGCATTCGGCGCAGGAGTGAGAAAAGTCTTCTCGAATTGCCTCGTCCCGATTGTTGGGATAAAAGCAGTCGATGTGCTGCCAAGTATCGCACGTCTCGCAGTAGATGGTATTACCGTCATCGTCAGAAAAATTGCAGATACACTTGATGGTGTATGGTTCTTCTTCTGCGTGCTCTACGACGGGGTCAACGGAGGGGTCATCTTTGACGATGATGTTTCCAGGAGCAGGGAAGGCAGGGAGAGCGGTCTGACTGGGGGTGATTGCCTGCGTCGACGGCGGCGCGGGCTTGTCAATCATAATCCGAGAGAGCCTCACGAGGTGATTTTTCGGCGAAAGCGTGAGTCGCATGTGGGAGTTAACGTCGCGATCTTGGGGGCATGACGAACGCCTCGACGAAGACGCGCGCCAATTGGTGTTGCAGAGTGAAGACGCCCGCAACAACCTGAGAACGCGAGTTTGTCAAGCTTGCCGCTACCCGCTCTAGAGAAAGGATATGAGTTTGGGATTGACGACACGGCGGTCGACGGATGAGTAGATGTATCAGCGACGGAAGCAGGATTGGGAACGAGGTTTTCTTTTTCTCTTCCTTTTTTTTT